>ML777161.1:1264970-1324757 GCA_009831015.1 Picea engelmannii
TGCATTCTCATCAAGGAAAATACATATTATATTACATAAATCATCAATCAATCAATCCTTTGACATCAATCAATCACTTGACATCAATCAATGACATCAATCAATCAAACCATTGGCATCAATGACAACATGATCCAACAATATCAATGTAGCCTTGAGTGTCTAACCAACCAAAGGTTGTCACAGAAAAGTCAAGGGAAGAAAACAGTGAGAAGAGGAAAAATGCCTCACACCACAAATATGGATTTTGATGATTATTGATGTTGTTTTATGATGGAGATAGTTTTTTCGTACTTTGACCAAGTTTTGGACAATAAGATTTTATTTAGGAATTTTTTATGGGATAGCATGGATATACTATTTTTTGGATATGGTCATATTTTTGCTGATATTTAATATTCGATTTAAATGATGAGCATGGGAGTTACAAGGGTGTTATGTGATTCAAATGATTAATTTTATACTTTGTATTTGATGATTATCAAAGAAAATAATGAGAGTCACAAGGGGTCCCACCTATTTAGTTATTATTAATTAGACCCTTATTTATATATTATTATTATTATTAATTATTTCTCTCAAAATAATTAGTTAAGCTAATTTGGCTTAACTAAAGAAAGTAGTTGAACTACCTCAACTTATTGAGAAAGAGTAAAGGTGCAATAAGATGAGGAGACAAAAGGGGGAGATAATAGAAGGGGAACTACAATACTAAGGTTTTCTCTTTAGTTAGTGAGATAGCTTCAGTTTTCATTCATTTCTGAGTCTACTTGAAAGCCTAATCCTCTTGATGACAACAAGGTCTTATTGAAGGCATCAAGACTGAAAATTGAAACATACATTTCAACAGCTTGTTTTAAAGGTGTTTGATTTATCCTTGATAGTTTGTGTATTATTTTCCATTTATGAATTAATTTTCATGGTTGATAAAAAATATCTTGCATAGTCAAATGGAAAAACTTTGTGGCAAGATGATTCAGATCATTAGTTTCAGTTTTATTTCACTATCAGGGTATTTTTGTATGGTTCCCTCGCAGGGGTTTGTAAAAGAGAAATACAATTATGTATCTCATAATGAAATAAAATTAGATTATTGTTTTATCTCATACATGTGTTTTCATGACTTGGTTCTTCCTTTCTCTTTTGTCTCCATGTTTACTTCAATGTAAAATATGTATAAGATCATGTAACTTTGTTTAATTTTGTTTTTATATTGTCACATATACAAAACACAAAATCAAACTTAATCCTTTGTAATTGATACTTGTGGATTGAGTGAAATTTTTTAGGCTATAAACCCCGGGAGACATTCCCAACTATCTTGTCCTAGCCAGTCAAGATCTGAAAATGATTGAGTAAGGTATTCCATACATTTTCCTCAACACATGCTACCAAACATTTTTGTAGAAAAAAATCTCCTCCACTGTGTTGACAGGCGTAAATGACACATCGTCAACTGGAAGGTCAAATATGGGCTAGGGTTGTCTAAATAACCCAAGCCGTTTGGAATGAAATGACCCGATGAGTTTAATGGCTCTGTTGGCCAACTAAAGTCCTAAAAATAACAAAAGAAAATAAACTAATCTATAAATCTAGGATACTAATAATCTAAGTTTAATAATTACAAATGTTCAAATTTAAACGCGAGTATCTGCATATGATTATAAACAGTTTATGTACAACATACAAGATTTACTTGACATCTTGTGAAACAAATGTTTTCGAAAGTGTTTATAAAAGAGATAAACAAAGAATATACATTTTTCTGTTGAATATTTAAAAATCTAAAAACTAATGAATAATAATAAAATATAATTGAAATAAGAATAGATAAACAATCAGAGCTAATTCAGGTTGTTCTTATTTCATTAACAAATAATTTAACTAAATAACAAGTAAAGTAATCTGTAACTAATCAACTAAACTGAATTTATCTTCCTGTGCAATTCAAGCTCTTGACTGTCCTATATATGAGGGAAACCTATAAAAGAATGGTGATAATACTCCTAGTGAAAACTCAAATATGCATTGGAGAGTGAATATAACAACATAATGATAAATGTACAGATCTAGTGATCTTATGATAATCAACACTTATAAAGAGAGGAAACGCAATTTAAAGGCATTAACATAATCCATCATTTAACATTTAGAATAAATCAACAACAGTTAAATGAAAGATTGATCACAGATGTAAAATGGAACAACAAATTACATACATCATCAAAATACTTAAATAATATGAAATACCATACGATAACTAGACTAAATCTGCATCAAAAGTAGTAACATTTCATAATATGGAGGCAAAAAACATAATGGGGTAAGCATCACACAGGTCTAAATCTAAGTGGTGAGAAACTTCTCCATATCAGTATTCAAAATCATATGTCCATAATGTATCCTAGCAAAACATGTCCTCATGTTACACATGATTTTGGTCATCTTGGTGATGTATTAACAATGGTGTACTCAGGTTCCCAACAAGAACTTTCTCCTGAGAAAAGTGGCATTTATCTCCTTCCAGAAAAAATATTTTCAAAGTGAGTTCTCAGGCTACATATGGCCTAGGGTGCGAGAATGACCCATTCTTGCAGGCCACCTTCATCTAGGGTGCGAACTTCTCATAGGTTACCCTATACACAGGGTGTGAACTTGGAAAAGAGAAGAAGTCTCGAGGGTTCTATAAGGTAATCTTCTAGAAAATGGGTTGGCATTTGTATGGTTATCATTTTACTGGCTTCCCTGATTTGGTGGGATCATTCTCATCCATGTAACCATCTCACCCTCTCCTATATATTGAAAGGATTCTCATGGAAAAGGTTAAGCAAGATTAATTGAAGAATTGGTGAAGGAATTGTGTGAAGAACCTAGCTTGAACAGAGGCTTGGAGACTCTAGTAGGTCTATCAAGAGGAATTGGATCTTCTTCATGCAAAGACAGAGAAAGTGTGTGTGTTGGAACCAAGAGTCATCGAAAGGAAGATTGCGACATCAAGGCGATCAGGTTGTATCTTCTACTTTCAATTAATATGATACAACGACATGTCCTTTTCCCATAAAGTCATTCTTACTTTATTGTGTAATTCCTTGATCATACGCATAAGTTGATGATTGAATACATTTTTCTATCTTTACTTTGGTTGGTTTGTGTTGTCTTGGTCTTGAACTCATGAGAGCACTGGAGCCAAGCAGGAGCAACGGAGACCTAAGGAAGCAATACAAAGGTATGTCACTTGTTCCTCCTTACTAGCTAATTCAATGGTTGTAACTTAGGGAAAGAGTCATGTCCTGTCCTATTTTGTTCTAGATCTAGGTAGATCTAGAGAGATCTATTAGTGTCCGCACCTACCGATTAGTCCGATAACAAAATTGGTGACTCCACTGGGGAACAAATTGTTTCCTAGTTAGTCTAGTTTCTCTTCCTTTGATTGCTTGTTTTCTGGTTTCTGAGTCTGTGGGACATCCATCTAGACTCTCTGGATATAGAAGTTCACTTAGATTCCCTGTCCTTTTTCACAATTTTCTTTGATTACAAAAATTCTCGCACTGTACCTCTCTATGGCCTGCGAGAACCATTGATGTTCACACCTTCCTGTTAGATCCAGTGTGAACTTCTCGCACCCTACCAGTGTCTAGCCTGCAAGAATGCCTCATTCTCGCACTGTACTCTACTACTAGGCTACGAACTTGTTTGTAAACCTTTTTGGATTGGGTCTTGTCATCTTTTGATGACCCAGTTTTTCTTTGATCAGCTGGATTGAACTTTTGGAGCCTATATTGATCTGTTTACAGTCTGCTTGACATTCTTTGAGTTGCTTTTAGCCATATTTGCTTTGTTTGGTTTTGAACGATTAGTCTCTTTCTTTGAGTGTCTTTCAATTGAAAAGTGTGTGTTTTCTTTAGAATTGTTTAGGGAAAGATCAGATTTCTTCTGAATAGTTCGCCTTAAAAGAAAACTTTTAGTTTGGGTTTCTTTGTTTTAACAAAGTTCATTATTGCTTTTAGTGAAATTTTTGAAACAAAAAGATTTAATTTCTTGCTTTATATTAGATTGGGGGCATCCTTGCATTTGAAGTAGCGAAATTGTGTGATTCTTGACATTTTTTGGTCTTAAATTGGGGGGGCCATGAATCTTGCATTGGTGTACAGTACCTTTTTCTCATTTCTTAAGAATCTTGATATTGATGAGTTTTAAGATTTTGGGACATTGTGCATATGGGAATGATAAATGTTTTCTCCTGCTCATAGCATAGCTGTCATTGAAATGAAAATATTGCATCTTCATCTCTTTGCATAAATTTCGAGTCGGTCAAAACACCATATTATCCACGCCATTTTCCTTTTGAGTAACAACAACCATAAAATAAAGTGCTTATAAAATTGATTAGACATTTTTGATACTTTCTGGTATCAAACCTACATTAGATTAGTTGTAGGGCTTTGGAATAGGTGTGAAAGATAACTTTCCAAAGTTTCAAACAAACATAGAATCTTGAGTTAGGGAGCGGTTAAATCCACTTATTACATTTTGTCCTGGGAAACCCTTCTAACACAAGGGTCAATCACGAGGTCGCATTGAGACTAACAGAGTTACTCACCCTGCTTTGTTGGTCTTGGTGTAGAGATTACATGTATTATGGGGGTCGCTTGAGAGGTATACCCACAATGATGAGTAGAAGCCTTTCAACTTGATTTCGGGATAGATACCCTACCCTTGAGTGTGGATTGGACTGTTGACTGTTTCCCCAGGCATCACTGTAGTGATTGGTATCCTTAGTGGCCTATCTCTCTAGGTTCTTTACAGGAGGTGATTGTGGAGGGGCAAGTCTTCACAGTACCTGGAATCGACGTTGGCCAAACTCACTCGGGCTCCTTGGAGGGTATACCCACAATTATGTGTGGGAGCTTGCACCAAGGTGTAAGTCCATTAAGAAGGTCATCAACATAAATTTTCCACCTGCTCTATCTCAGCAACTTCTTACATTGTTCCCGCAACGTTGGATTTCATCACCAACTAGTGTGCTCATTGTAAGAAGGTTTTTTTTGTTTGCTTGCTTCCTAGATTTTTAGTGCGTGCTATTTTTTTTCCCTAGTAGACTCTAGGTTGGATTTATTTAATGGCGTCAGTTCCTGGAATGACCAATGAAGGAACCCCTAGGTTGGATTGGGGTGTTCTAACTGGACCTTGTCTTCCCTCTTACATTCCTTTCCAGATTACAGTATAGGTTTGTGGTCGGGACGTTCCTCAAATGTTGATAGATGAAGGTTCGTCTGTTAGTATTTTGTCTCCTATTGCTTGGCAAGCTTTGGGTTATCCTCCACTTACGTCGGTTGCGTAGAGTTTGTTAGCTTTTAACAGAAGAACCAGTCAACCTTTAGGGACCCTTCCTCAGTTTCCTATAACTTTGGGAGGGAAAACTATCTTTATTGACATCATGGTGGTCCAAGAACCCTTGGATTTCACTTTACTCCTTGGGCGAGATTATGTCTAATCCATGAAAGCTATTGTGTCTACTCTTTTTCGTGTGATATCTTTCCCTCACGATGGACAAGTTGTGACTATTGATCAACTTTCATTCATTGACCCCAACTGGATTTCCTCCCTAAATGGTTCTTATATGAAGTAGGTCAATTATGTGGCATTGTCGCCCATGGCTTTGACTTATGATGACTTAGATCTAGTAGTTGACATGGTGATCTCTTCGATAGGGTTGTTAGAGCCTGATCTCTTTACTCCTGTTGCGACCCTCGACATGGTGTCCTTCCATAGTGTGTTTCTTCCTTCCAGTGAAGACCTCTTGGAAGCCATGACCGAGTTTTGTCCCTTGACATGGTGTCATTCCAGAGAATTGTCCTCTTGGAATCCATGACCAAGAAGAGATCTTCGAGGATAGTTTTCGCATCTCTAAGGCAACCTCGTTAAAAAATGAAACATACATCTTTGAGCATAGATTTTTGATTTCAAGCTCATTAAAAAATGAAACCACTTACAAGGATAGTTTTTTTGTCTCTGTGACAACCTCGTTAAAAAATGAAATAGAGGTTACGAGCATAGTTCTTGTTTCTATGTCAATCTCGTTAAAAAATGAAATAGTTTTCCCCCTCTCTGTTTGAGTCAAGTCCTTCATCTAGTATTTGAAGCTTAATTTCAATCTCCTTTGCAGTTGGATGAAACAAAGCTTGGGGGGCATTTGCCTCAGCCTCTAGACTTCATGTTGAAAGTAGAGCTGCTAGTTTCTTAAGCTAGGGGCTAAGTACCAACCATCCCTATGTTATGCATTGGGAAGTCACAAGCATAGTTTTCTATGGTTCAAGATTGTGTAAAAATGAAACCACTTACCTCAAGCATAGTTTCCTTTGGTTCAAGATTGCGTAAAAATGAAACAAGGTCTAAGCATAGTTTTGTTTTGTTTTGTTTTAAAGCTTGCGTAAAAATGAAAACAATCCCAAGATTAGTCTTTGTTCTTTCTCATGCTCATAAATACATGAGAATAAATTACCGAGCTTAGTCTTTGTTCTTTCTCGTGCTCGTAAATCAATGAGAATGTAACTGAGTATACTTTTATCACTTTTTCGGACTCGTAAAGGTTATACAAAAAAGGAACCCCCTAGAGTTCCCTTTAAACTCTTTTCAGATTCTCTAAACATGAAAAGATTGTTGAGCGACCTTGTTCTTTTCATGCTCATTAAAGTATTTTAAGAAAATGTCTGTTGAGCAATGGTTTATGTCTTTTTTGGTTTCATTGGACTACTTTATGAAAAAGGAACTGAGAGAGTTCTCTTCAAGTGTTTTTAGACTCTATAAACATGAAAAACCCCTGAGTTTGCCTTCTTTGGACTCATAAAACAAACATTGAAAGGCCCATATGGGACCTAAGTTTTCTTTAATTGTTTTTCAGACTCTCTAAACATGAAAAATCCATGAGTTTTCTTTCTTTGGACTCATTAAGTAAACATCGAAAGGCCCAAATGGGATCGAAACACTCCTTCTTAGGGTTCGTTAAACATACTTCGAGGGACTCATCCGAAGGATGAGCTTACATTACAAGCATATGTTATCCTCCTCAATATTGCGTAAAAATAAAGAGGTACTCGCTAGAAATGGTGGGGAAAAAATTAGGAAAGAAATGTATCTAAACCTGTATTCTGTGGAAGAGTCACTTTTGAACATGACACCCTTTCACTTGCCTTGTGTCTAGGTTGAAAAATCCGCTCATCTCTTGATCATACTTCTTTATAAGATTACAAATTGGTATGAGATCCTTGTTTTTGAGTCAGTGTTTCCAAGACAGTCACTGTGTTATCAATATGTTCAAAAAGATGTCCAACCTAAAAATCCTTCTATTGCATCGACCATTTCTGTAGCCCTTGAGCCGTCTATTGTGTCAGCCATCCCAAAGTTAGTTCTGAATCACTTGTTACTCTGATCTACTTCAAATCTTGTTACCTGTTTCGTGTCATTGATGTGGGATACATTAAGGCCCTCCTATGACGAGTCTTTTCCTGTCGACTTCAACTCATTATCTAGGAATTAGACTTAGAAATCAATTGGTACCTTGGAACTTGCATGCATCAATGACAGGTTTCCTCGCTTTCGACAATGGGTTTTCATTATTGACCCCTGATCGGAAGATTCCATTGAGTGTTCAACTTTAGCTCATTAATTCACATTCCTTGGATTGTACTAGTGTACCTTGGGAGTTATTGACATTAATGGTAATTTCCCTCATGCTTGTTAATGGTATACACTAATGACCGGTAATCAAGTGGTTTCTACCATGTTCGACTTAGACACATGTATTCACATGGTTAGATTCGTACTATAGAGTGGTGGAGATGAAGACCTTGGATCTTTTCTGACAAATTCAGGTTGCGTTGGAGTATATTCAGTTTGTATTGTTGCATAGATCCACATTGTATGTCTCATGGATATGTTCAAATTTGAGTCTTTAACACATAGATCCATAGTGTATTTTTGGTGGCTATGTTCATATTTGAGTCATAATTGCATGGATCCACATTGTATGTTTGGTGGCCATGACCTATCTTACTTGACATGGATCTTCGCATGTCGGCATTTATGCTTTGAGTCATTCATATTTTGAGTATGGGAATTCCTACCTCAGTGATGATATATTATTGTACTGCATTTCCTTGTTTGTTGGCAGGTTTTCGACCAACTGTTCCTTGTTCCCTACACACACTCATCAAAGTATTTCAGCTATCACTCTGTTCTAACTTCATACTTTAGGGGGCTCTCTATTACACATTATTTTCGTCATCCCTATGACCGTTAATGATGTAAACCTATCTATTTCCTTTAGAGGGGTTAGTGGCCTGAGTTCCTGAAGAGAGAAGGGAGAAGAACTTTTCCCGAGAAAAGAAGTTGCATTTTCCTTTTTAAAAACCCTATAAAAAAGGAAGTTCACAGGTTGCTATATAGGCAGGGTGAAAGAATGCCCAATTCTCGTAGGTTGCACCATAGTTGGGTTGCGAGAGGTTCGCAGTTTGCTCTATAGGCAGGGTGTGAGAATTCTTACACGTGGGAAAAATGAGCATTTTCTCAAATCTTCTAGAAGGAGAAACTTCCAAGGTGAGGTGGCATCCAAATGGTTTGGATCTTACTCACTTTCATGATTTAGTGGGATCATCCTAACCTCCTCACCTTATTCTCTTCAACTTATAAAAGGAGAGGAACTCTCATGGAGAAAGTTGGCTTTGGAGCTTTGGAGATTTTGGGATTAGCTTAAGTTGGATTTGGCTTGGAATTATTAGCTTGGTTAGAGTGGCTTTGAGTTTTGCGTTTGTCAAGATAGATTGTGAATACTATCAGATATGTGCTCTCAACATTCTTGGAGTGAAAGTGTGTGGGGAATGAAGGATAGTTGGAAGGGACCTTACGACATCAAGGCCATGGTTGTAATCTCTCTTTCACATTTAATATGATACAGTAATATGATTCTTTCCTATAAATCTTGTTGTGTTTTATTGTATGATTCCTTGATCACATACATAGGTTTATATTGAGTTTATGCTATTGCTATCACTTTGGTTGGTTGCATTCTTTTGAAGGTTCATCATCGTATGAGCATTGGAACGAATATAGGATGGCGATAGCGAGAGGAAGTGACATTTAAACAGTATGTCACCTATCCCTCTTTAGTTAGTAAATTCAATATCTAAAACTTAAGGAAAGCGTCATGTTCTGGTGTGTTTTGTTCTAGATCTAGGTGGATCTAGGGAGATCAGTTAGTGTCCGCACCTACTGATTAGTCTGATAACACCTCACCACTAACAATGATCACTATTTAAACTAGTTATGGATTGACAAACTCTTATCATGAAAGATAGAGTGCAATCCCCAAAAAATAGATTGTATTTGAAAAAATAGTATAACAGGAAATTATTCATGTAGGAATTGGTTTATCAAAATTTATTACATAATGACAAAGTTTTATCAAAATAAAAGAAAGAACTATAGAACTAAACAACACATGATCCAAGGTAGTTTCTCCATATAAATAGTACCATAATCATCATTTTCCTGTAGATAGAAAAAAAAAATGATATTCAGAAATAATGTCAACTAACATTTAGAAATAGACTCGCTACATAATCAGAGATTATGTAGCTAGTCTTATTATTAGCAAAGAAAATTGAAATTGAATCTTCCTATTTTGATTTTTCATAACAAAATGAAATAAAATCAAACAAAATCATTTTTACCATTAGAAATTAGCAAGTGAGGGATCAAATTGTTCCGAATTAAAGATGGAATTGAAGTTGGTTGCATTTTTTATGATTATATTACCATATCTTTTGGGTCTTTTATTTACTTGCTCTGTGCATGCTTTCAACTCTTGGTTTTCTTGTTCAAGTAAAGAATTGCATACAACCAGACATTTTTCTTATGCTTGTAACAACGAAATGTCCCTGTAGTAGCGCTCTATCCAATCTAAACAACTATCACAATGTACTAGTGTTATAGCAGACCGATGTGGAATGTACTCGACAATGGGTATTTCATGCTTCCTCGTGGCTTGTTTCAATTCGTGACTAATGCCAGCAAAACCCTCTTGGCCTTTCAGAAATGGAGGTAACCTAGAGACAAAATCATACTGCTCAACCTGAACAACAGTTTCGTTCTTGAGAGACTGGTTATTTAGATCTTCTTGAGCAAGGAAATCATTAATCTCTTGATCTGAACAATGATCATTGACCTCGATCGTAGAGATTGAGCTCAAATGATCCTTTTTTTTCTTCCTTAAACTCCTTGATATCAAACGACCATACCTCTTATTTTTTAAAATAAAATCTAAGATTTGTTGTTTCTTACCCTTACAAATTTTCTTTAAAAAAGGTTTGTCACTATGGCTCTGATTAGGTTCATTTGCAAGAATAGGGGGAAATTTTCCTTTTAATTCACCTACTACCTGTTCCAACGATTTTCTAGGAGAAAACATGCATCTTGATTTTTTAACCATGGGGGTTTGAAAAGGAACAGACACAAATTCATTAACTTCACAACCATCACGTGAATTGAACCCTTGAATCTTGGTTATGAGATTAACAGAAATGGGGTTCACATTTAAAGGCGAATTCCATGTACTGCCGTGTTGGGTGAAACCATTTTGACTCAAGAAAATTTCCCAAGTGTCCCCGATTTGTGACAAGTGCGACAACAACATGATTTTTATGAGCACATGATGAAAAAGGCTCGATAGAGAATTCATGCTCTGTCTCTTAAATCATTTCAACATTTTGTATAAGCTCATTAACAAGTGGAACGACATGTTCAGTTCAAACCCTATGAATAACATCATAGTCAGATGTGGTATAAAAAGACCAAACCATACCGACCTTCGCATGTTATGAACTGTTTCAAAATTAAAATAAGGCCGTGACATCAAGGTTTTAGAAGGTTAATAGGAATACCTTTAGGGTAGCAGGTAAACTTGCGAGAGACCATGAACAACCTCCATGGAACATCCTCTAATTTGGAATTTTTAAACCACTTTTTACCTTCCTATAGGAGTCCTCTTGCTCGGGCTAAAGAGTCTTCCGTGACCTCCAATTTCACATCCCCGACCTTGGCCCTAAACCCATCAAATTTCTGCACAAAGGCCTATGCGACCACAAGATTGTAACCATCAAATTTACCGAGGAAGATATCCCAACCGTGAGACTTCAAATCATCTATGGTGTCATCGTGGGAAATAAGGGCTTCACAACCATTCGGTTTGATTCACACCACATGGGCCATGGCCACTGTGAAATAAACTTAATAGATATCATAGGAGGGAGACTTAATCTTCTAATAAACGAGAAGCAAGGAGAGGTTTGTGAAAACTAAAATGGCCCGAAAACTATGAAGTTTGGAGATTGTCATAGCTTGATAAAATGAGTTTGGAAAAATGAAAAACCAAAGGGCACACAGAACTATGAGCCACTACCCATAAATAATATCAAACCCCCCACCAGTATCAAACATGAATTTGAATAATGAATGGTTTCATTAATGCACAGGATAGCAGGGTGAGGTGTAGCCATGAGTACATCAGACCTATACCATGTGACATGAAAATTGATACGACTATTGAGAGCGTGAAGCCCATATCGAATGCTAAACCAATGTTTTGTGCATTCATATATTTCACAAATTAAAACCAAATGATCAACCATAGAACTGATTATGAGCCATTACCCATAATTCATAAAAATCGTGGTAGTAAATTAAGTTATGAGTTTATAAAACCTGAAGCTTAGAAACACATGGGTTTCCTCAAGGTGTAGTTTCTTTGGTAAAAAGAAGAGAAAAAAACAAAAACTACAGAATAGTTTCCCAAGCAAAGTTCTTGTTTAAATTTAATTCTTGCCATCATGAAATTTTAAACAAAACAAACAAAAAATTAAATGAAAACTCATAAAATAAGTTTATCCCAATCATGGACTCGAACATTATAAACATAAGTGTTCATAAATGTACAGAGGTGGTAGCTACATAAAGATATAATCTCTTTGTGGTGATTTTAATTGTGATAAAAATCGACAGGACCGTTGGCTGCCAACAATGGCGACATACTGGGCAAAGCAATTATCTCTGCATCAACAGAAAATTTATGTTAGGGGATCAAATGAAATAAACTTTTAGAAACAATTAACAATAGGTCAAGCATTTCGATCATAACTCAGAAAATAATGCAGTTTAGCATCAGATGTATTTCTATTAAAAAATGTAATCTGGTATTTAATTTAGATTACGGGCATAACAATGTTTATGCAGTTGACTTCGATACTGTTGACAGGGCCACTACTGCGGCCAGTAGGCATCCATAGCCTCGATAGGGATGTCATTTAACCCACTCTAATACCTCTATCATATCCAAGAGTCATCCGTTCATGATAAAGAACATCTTCACACTTGATCAAATTAAAAGACATACCTGGGGATCTTCTTAAACCCAACATTTCTTCGCTGCCAGCAGGCCTGTTCAGTACCTCAACGAAGTTTACTTGGTATCATGGATGTATTTACCCGCTTCCAGCAGACCTTTTTAGTGTCTTGGCGGGTTTACAAACAATTCCCACACATTACAGTGCTTTGAACCCTCTAGAATTTGTATATAATTTCCATAACTTCATGATATTCAAGAGGGCGGGGTGATACTGAAAATCTCAAAGTTTGGAATGAAAATTTTGATCATTTACAAATTATTCTTCTGTTTTGATGACCTTCATCGTGATTTGGACACTTAGACTTCTGTTAAGAAACCATAGCTAGGATGGGAAGGTACAATTGAATTGTTTTCCTTAAAACATGGACAACGTTAGAAGTTTGTTAAGGATAATCATGCCTTAATGTAATTTCAATGAGAAACCAGAAACATTGATTTGAACATAAACTTACTTCTTTTGATCTAAGTTTTAGTACTTACTGCCCAGGTGCTTGGAAAGTTATTAACTGCTGCTAATGGATGATAATTTTGATTCCCTTCAACAAATGAGATGGTGACTCAAATATAATTATTAGAAAACAAATCAAAATCAAGAAAAATGAAAAGAACCAAAATAAAAAACAGAAAAGAAAATTAAAAATAATTACAAGAGGGTGGATAAAAAATCATCAGGTGAAATACCTCTTGAGAGCCTGGCCATTCACTGGGAAAGTGTCTGGATGTCCATCTAAATTATGCAGACGAAAAGAGCTAGGACCCATTTTTTCAGAAATTACAAATGGTCCCAACCACAGGTTTGGGAACTTGGTATGTTCCCCCTTACCCTCATTGACTTTGTCCCACTTGAGAACCAAATCTCCAACATCAAAATTCCTCTCAGAAGATGAATTTGAATCAAACCAGCTTTTTATAATTTGTTGGTGCTGATCCAGTTTCTTCTTTGCTTGTGTTCTCACCTCCTCTAGTTTTAATAAGACATTTATTTGATTTTCTAGAGGAGGGCACTCTTTTTCTTGAACTTTCTACGATAATTGTAGAGAAGGAAGAAAGACATGTTGAGGGAGGATGGATTCTCTTCCATATACGGGGAAGAAAGGGGAATTACCAATAGAATCTTTTGGAGTTACCCTATCAGCCCAAAGTGCATTATACAATGCATTGTGACAATTCTTGCAATTTTCTGAAACTGACCTTTTGATAATCTTGATTAAATTCTTATTTGTTGATTCTGATAGACCATTCTCTTGAGGATAGTCACTGGTAGAATACTTCAGTTTAATCCCTTTTTCTAGAGAAAAAACATTCATATCAAGGGATGAAAAATAAGAGGCATTATAAAAAACCAGACATTCAGGAATGCCAAATCGAGTGACGATATGGGAGTTCAGGAAAGATACTACCTAATTTGTGTTGACGACTTTTAAAGGTACAACTTCAGACCATATTGTAAAATAGTTCGTTGTTGTGAGGATGTACTTGTGCTATTGCGAAGAAGAGGGATTGATTGGTCCTATGATGTCTAGGCCCCATTGCTGAAAAGGTGCATCTACAAGAACAAGTTGCAAAGGGAAATATGCCTTTTTCACCCATCTTGAAGCCTTTTGGCAGATTATACATTTGTAGGACATCATATGGGCATATTTAAACAAGGTAGGCCAATAGTATCTAGCTCTTCGCACTTTTTGGGGAGTGGTATCTCCACCAACGTGACCACTTAATTCACCTGCATGAAGTTCAACCAGCACTCTTTCAGATTCCTCCTTTTCTAAACAATGCAGAAAAACACCATCAAAGTTCTTTTGAAATAATATATCTTTGATTAACTGGAAAGATGCAGATTTAAGCCTAAATTCTCTTTTGTTTTTGGGATCAATATTGCGGGGTGAAGATCCATGCATTAGATAGAATCTAATTCTATCATACCAAGAATTGGGTGTATCCTGTGCACAATTGATCTGTTTTTTGTTATGCTGATTTGAAGTTGAGGCGTTTATTTGAATTTCTTGTTCTTCAACTGAATCAACCACTACTTTACACAAGCCTTGACCTCTAACAATTTGTGCATGATTTATTTAAAGGTCATTTTCCTGTAGTGAATTCATCCAATTTTCCCTTTTTTGACCCAACTCTTTTTGTACTAACAAGTTTCTCACAACGGGGTAAGGAACAACAACTTTGGTTTTGGATTTCAACAGGTAAGACTGGAAGTGTTTCACTTCTTTGAAAACAACATATGACTACTAATCTACTGCTGGGTAATTAATTTCTTCTCCTTTAAAATATGAGCTCATGAAGGCAATGGGTATCTCATTGCTTTCGACATTTTTCTGTGTAAGCGCAACAACATAAGATTAGTCAGATGCAAAAGTGTAAAGAGTAAAATCCCAAGAAAAATCGAGACTTATCAAGGAAGGGGAATCTGTTATTTCTTTTCTAATTGAATCGAAAGCCCGACTTTCTTGTGGTATCCAATGGTACAAAAAATCCTTTTTAATTAAATTTTGTAACAGTCTAACCATTTTTGAGAAACTCGGGATAAATCTTCTAATGAAATTAATTTTTCCCAAAAAGGATTACATAGCCTTTTTGGAAGAAGGAGGGGGAATTTTAGCAATGGCTTGGGTTCTTTCGAGCTCAATAATCATTCCATACTTAGACACAATAAACCCAAGCAGTTTACCTTGCTCTACTGCAAAGACCGATTTATTAGGGTTGAGAGATATGTCGAACTTGCGGCATCGTTCCAGGACAACCCTAAGGTGAGACAAGTGATCTTTCTTGTTTTTAGAAAAGATAGTGACATCATCAAGATAGACCACAACTGACTGGTTAATGAGGCCACATAAAGTAATATCCATTTCTCTCTAGAAAGTGGTACCGAAGTTTATCAGTCCAAAAGGAATTTTCCTGTAGGCATAAGTGCCCCATGGGGTACAAAAGGTGGTTTTAAGCTGGTTGGAAGGAGACATAAGGAATTGGTTGTATCCAAAAATCCATCTAAGATAGATAGTCTTTCGGAACTAGACACCTATTGTAGAATTTGTTCCATTGGAGGAACATGGTAGTTTTCTTTATCAGACGCTTGATTTGGGTTACGAAAATTGACACGGAGTCGAATTTCACTATTTTTCTTCCTTACAGGGAATAAATTAGACACCCATTGAGTGCAACATACCAGATATATAAAATACACAGAACATAAATAAAATTCTAGAAATGGCAGAATAACAGTAAAATATCCATCATAATCTTCACAATACACATAAATGATATACGAAATAGCAATAGAAAAAGCACTTTGATTCAGAAATCAATGTTCACAAGCCTCTTCGAGGGGGCAACCTCTAGTCGAGCAGTGCTCTGTTACAATAATCTCCCAACTAGGGTTCTCATACCCTCTCCCCTGATTTATACTAAATATGTCTATTAAGAGAAGCATCTAGAGGAAGATCCTTCTAGAAGCAGAAGCTTCTATTAAGTCTTCTTACATCCGCCTTATTCTATTTTATTGAAAGGCCTTATTAATATTAACCTTTATTACATCCGAATACATTGATCTACCTATGTGTGGGTTAGGACCTTAACATGTCTTCCCCCTTAAAAACAACCTTGTCCTCAAGGCTTAAGATGTGGAAACTGCTGCAGAATGGTAGCTGGTTCCCAAGTGGCATCTGTTGGAGTCATATCTTTCCACTGTACTAGCACTTCCTTGATGGTTCTCTGACTCAGGAAATGCTCACGCTGGTCCAAAACTGCTTCTGGCTGTAGCCAAATGGATCCTTCTTTAGCTAACTCTGGAAGGTTGGTTTGAATTTGGCACCTAGTTCCAATCACCTTCTTCAAGCATGAAACATTAAAAATAGGATGTAGCTTCGACTGACTGGGCAGAGCTAACTGATATGCGACTTGTCCCACATGCTTGAGAACTATGTAAGGGCCATAGAATTTGGGTGCTATCTTCTGACAATACTCGACCTTGAGGGAAGTTTGCTTATATGGTTGCAGTCTTAGAAACACTTGATCCCCTTCTGCAAATTGACGTTCGGAGCAACCTTGATCTACTTCCTGCTTCATTCTATTCTGTGCCATGACCAAGTTATCTTTAAGGGTATGAAGGATATCCTCTCGGACTATAAGTGTTTGGTCAATCGCCTGGACCTTCGAGGTACCTGGTAAGTATGAGAGAATTGAAGGTGGCTTCTGTCCATATACTGCTTCAAAAGGAGTCATGCGAGTGGCTGTATGGTATGTAGTGTTGTACCACCATTCGGCGAGGGGTAACCATTGACCCCACTGGTGTTGTTTTTCAGAGGCAAAGCACCTCAGATATGTTTCCAAACACTTGTTGACAACTTCCGTTTGACCATCCGTTTGGGGATGATAAGCTGAGCTGAGATGCAATTGTGTGCCTTGTAGCTTAAACAATTCTTGCCAAAAATTGCTTGTGAAAGTTGGGTCTCGATTGGAAACAATAGAGTGTGGCATGCCATGCAACTTGAAGACCTGGTCCATGAAAATTTGAGCCACCATGGATGCAGTAAATGGGTGGGGAAGAGCGCAAAAATGAGCATACTTGGAAAGGCGATCCACCACCACCATTATGATTGATTTATTCCCTGATTTGGGTAAGCCTGTAATAAAGTCCATAGAGATATCCTTCCAAATAGCAAGGGCAATCAGAAGCGGTTGGAGGGTGCCTGGAGATTTGACTGTTTCTCCCTTGTTGCATTGACACACCTCACATTCAGTGACAAACTTACGGATGTCCTGTTTCATACCATCCCAGAAAAAAGAACATTTGACTCGGTCATATGTTTTGGTGAACCTTGAGTGCCCCGCTGTGGGTGTAGCATGAAGCTCAGAAAGCACTGTGAATTTGAGCTTGGATTGTTTACTTAAATACAAGTGACCTTTGTATCGAAGCTCATCCTAGAGCCAGGAGTACCCTAGGGGAGCCGGAGCCTTGTTCTACAGTTGCTAGATTAGATGCGAACTTTTGGGATCTTGAAGCCATTCCTGGCGCACAGCTTAAAGCCAATCGGGTACAATGAAGGAAAGAGAAAAAAGGGATCCTTTGTCTTCATATTTCCAGGACAGTGCATCAACCATGACATTGTCTTTTCCCTTCTTGTAAATGATCTCATAATCATATCCAGAGAGCTTAGTCACCCATTTTTGTTGTTCCTAGGAGGAAATGAGTTGTTCCATAAAGTACTTGAGTCTTTGATGGTCTATCTTAATTTGGAAGTGTTTCCCCAAGAGATATGGACGCCACAACTCAATGGCATGCAGAATCACCAACATTTCTTTTTCATAAATGGGTTTTCCCAGATTCTTTTCAGACAATTTCTTGCTAGTGAAGGCCAAAGGGCGACCCTCTTGCATAAGGACAACGTCGATTCCTTTCCCTGAGGCATCACATTCCAACACAAAGGTCTTGGTGAAGTCGGGAAGGGCTAGAAACGAAGTGGTGCACATGGCCGCCTTCAAGGTTTGAAAAGCTTGAGAAGCTGCTGGAGTCCAAGTGAAAGAGTTCTTTTTTAGGAGAGTCGTGAGAGGTGCTACAATATTTCCATAGTTTTTAACGAACTTGCAATAATACCCTGTGAGGCCTAAAAATCCATGCAAGCTTTTGAGATTCTTTGGGTGCGTCCAGTCTTGCATAGCTTCAATCTTTTTCGGGTCCACCTTGACGCCATCCTTTCCCACAAGATGACCCAAGTATTCTACTTCTGAGGCACCAAAATCACATTTGGACTATTTCAGGAAAAGCTGGTGCTGAGAGAGTAGGTAGAGAACTTGATCCACATGAGTAAGATGGTCTATCTAGTTTTTTCTATATATGAGGATATCATCAAAGAAAACTAAGAAAAAATGACGGAGAAAAGGGCGGAAGACATGGTTCATGAGGCTCTGGAAGGTGGAGGGGGCATTACACAAACCAAAGGGCATGACCAAAAACTCATAGTGGCCCTCATGAGTGCAAAAGGATGTCTTTGGAATGTCAGCCTCTTTGATACGTATCTGGTGATAGCCTAAGCGAAGATCAAGTTTGGTAAAGAATTGGGCACCACTCAATTCATCCAGGAGGTCATCAATGACAGGAATGGGAAATTTGTCTTTGATGGTTAGTTTGTTGAGATCACGAAAGTCAGGAAACATTCTCCAAGAACCTTATTTCTTTAGTACCATGACGATCGGAGAGGAGTAAGGGCTCATACTAGGATGGATGACTCCGACAAGAAGGAGTTCCTGGACCATTTTTTCAATTTCATTTTTTTGTGCAAAGGGGTGGCAATATGGACATATATTGGGAGGAAGGCTTCCTGGGACAAGGGGAATGGAATGATCATGGACACCGCAGGAAGGAGGGAGTCCTTGGGGAGTGGAAAATACTGTTTGATGTTTAGAAAGGAGGGCTTGGAGGTCTTGGGGCACTGGTGGGGTCTCTATGGCTTGTATGGCGTGGAGTTAGGCAATGACACCAGAATGACCTTTTTTGAGCAGTTTTTCCATGCGATGAGAACTGATGACCTCAGGTGAACTAGCAGTGATGCCTTGAAATTTATATTAGTGGCCTCCTTGGTCAAATTGCATGGTTAAGTTCTGAAAATCCATGAGAATGGGACCCAAAGTCCTTAGCTAGTCTGCACCCAACACAATGTCGCAACTGCCCATGTCAATAGCAAGCATATGGGATTTAAGGTGGTAGTCACCTATTTGGAGATACATTTTCACAGTGCCCACCACATTTCATAAAACCACCATTGGCAATCATGATTTGGAAATTGTTGACAGCATGGATGTAGCAATGGGTTTCTTGGGCAATGCGATGATGAATAAACTTGTGGGTGCTGCCACTATCAACCAGAATTATGACCTTTTGGTGCTTGATGTATCCGATTAACTTGAGGGTTTGGGGGGCAGAGAAGCCAGTGAGAGCATTGAGGGAAATGATCGGTTCCACTTTGGGAGGGTTGGAGGGAGGGTTTAGGTCAGATATTTTTGGTGACTCGGGCACAGGGGGAGTGTCAACATCTTCTTCCTGAATATCCTCAGAGATGGCCATAAAGAGCTTTTGTTCCTTACATTTGTGGCATGGGAAATATTTTTCATCACAATTATAACAGAGACCTTTGAGTTGGCGTTCATCCATTTCAGCCCTGGTCAATTTTTGGATTTTTAATGGGGCAGAGGGAGTAGTGGGGTTTACTGGTTTAGGGCGAGGGATAAAGGAAGGCTTACGGTTTTGAGAGGAAACAATTTGTTGTGCTTCTTTATCTTTTTTGGTAGCCTCCACCCAAGTCATAGGTCGAGGCATGAGGACATGGGCCCGAATCTCCTCCTTGAGGTCACTGATAAAACATTCTCAAAAGAAAGCATTAGTCATGCCCTGTGTTCGAAAAGCTAGACGCTCAAATGCAGCTATGAAGTCTTCTATTGTGCCTGATTGCTTCAATTTTTTTAAATGGCCCAAATGGTTGGTGTTAGTGTCAAAGCATTCATAAAGCTTAGCAACAAATTGGGTCTAAGCAATATACCCTTGACGGGAAGTTTTTCTCCATTGCCACCATTGCCATCGTTCTTGATCTAGATGGATAACACCATACCGGAGTTTAGCCAAGTCATATGTAATGTTGTAGAGAGAGAAATAATGTTCCATTTGGATGACCCAACCAGTGGGGTCCGAGCCATCAAATTTGGTTACATCCACTCATGGAAGGCGTATGTCCCTTTGAAAGTGATGGGGTTGAAAGGAATGGGAAGAAGTTTCACCTTTAGTATTTTTATGTGCATCAGGAAAAGAGTCATCGGTAGGGATCTTGAGTTTGGAGCAGAGTGATGCAAAGACAGATTCAAGCTGGGTGGTCAGTTCGTGTTTGACTTTTGCCATTGCGGACTTCACGGCTACATTTACGGATGCATTTATGGAGGCATCACGGGAGGCAATAGTAGCACTGAGTTGTTGCACTTCTTGTTGGGTCTCGAGGAAACCAAATTGCAAGGTGTTGAAGTGAGACTCTAGTTCTTGGCTATGGGTATGGGCCATGAGGATGGGTGAACTGAAAAGGGAGCGGGCGGGGTCAAAACTTTTTGCAGAAAAATGATATAGATGAATGTGATAAGGGAGAAGAGATGAATCTAATGGAATAGGTCTCAAATAATGGTGAAAAAAATTCCAGACTTTTTTTTTTACAGCTGCGGGATTATACTTTGGTCTGAAGAATGTTGCAGTGCTGAAATCCCCAAATTCTAAACCAGAGAGTATTACTTAGCAACCCGAACACATATGTGCGTCAATAGATCTCGCCGGTTTAATTTGTTTATGTTCCCCAAGGGTTAGGTATTCAAGGGTTCTACAAACCATGGTTTGCCAGCTATAGCTCTCTGATATACGTGCGGGGTCCAACAGTAGTACTCGGCCCAATATCTCAGGGCACTAACTAAGGAGGATAGATTGTGCCCTTAGCCATACTACCCGACTACCCAGGTACTAGAGAGTATCTTCCCAAGTGTTGTTCTCGGTGACACTATAGCAGTCCGGCGGCTGATAGGTTTATCTAAAGAGGGCTTCAGGAAATCTAGGCTGATCCGTACACAGGTGCTGTCTGATGCGCTACAACTTGAAGGGGTACCAACAGGGGTTACAAGGTTGGCCAACATATGTGCGCTTAAGAACCACTTGTATTTCCTACGTGTATGAATCCCTCAACTGCAAGTTTATGCGTGTAACGACAGATCTCTGTGGCTTAAAGACGTCGTAATACATCTCTACCCTGGAAAAAAAAACCCACAATTTCTTCCAAGGAAAGTGCTCTGATACCATTTGCAAGATACCAGATATATAAAATATGCAGAACATAAATAAAATGCTAGAAATGGCAGAATAACAGTAAAATATCTAGCATAATATTCACAATACACAGAAATGATATACGAAATAGCAATAGAAAAAGCACTTTGATTCAGAAAGCAATGTTCATAGGCCTCTTCTAGGAGGAAACCTCCAGTCGAGCAACGCTTTGTTATAATAATCTCCCAGCTAGGGTTTTCATACCCTCGCCCCTTATTTATACTAAATATGTCTATTAAGAGAAGAATCTAGAGGAATATCCTTCTAGAAGCAGAAGCTTCTATTAGGTCTTCTTACATCCGCCTTATTCTATTTTATTGAAAGGCCTTCTTAATATTGACCTTTATTACATTCGAATACATTGATATACCTATGTGCGGGTTAGGACCTTAACATTTAGTGTGCCTAACCGGGAAAATTATCTTTGCAATTAGTAATTTGTTTAGTTCCTTTTTAACATTAGATTCCAATTTAGGATGCATTTTCCTCAATTTCTGTTGAAAAGGCTAAATCTAGGGTTGCATAAGGATTACATGTTATATGATGTTTGGATCGAAAGTTTTCAAGTCATCATACGTCCAGGAAAATACATCTTTAAATTCTTTAAATAATTTTATAAAAGAAGATCTTTCTTGCTTGGAACATCCCTTTCCCAGATTAATATTTTGAGGATTATCTCTTGTTCCTAAATTAACCGTTTCATAGATCAAAGAGGAATTGTTAGTTTTTCAATTGACTACCCCTCTAAACTTGTCATGCAAGTCATAAAATTTCTCTAATCTCACAACAGATCTGGGGATAGAGTTTACCAGTTCGGATGTCGATTTAGGAGATCGAGGATTAGATATTACTGTGAAGTTTTAGAGATTCTCATCATGAGTGCCTTCATCAATGACTGGATCCTAGAAGGTGTCTTCCATATGAAAAAAGTTAAGGATCTGATGGTCATCATCGAATACTCTCCAATTCATGATGTTTTTCAGAATCGACGGCTTGAACAACAATTCGATCGAAAATGCATTAGGGGAAATACCTTCATCGGGTAACAATTTAGAAGCAACATTCGCTAATAAATTAGCTTATGAATTACTCATCCTAGGAATGTAATTTATATTAAATGTTGAAAATTTATGCATTAAACTCCATACCTTGGTTTGGTAACTTTTCCTATGCAGTGACAAACAGTGCATGGAATTTCTTACCTACTTGACCATGATTTCTGAATCACCGAATACTATCAAATTTCACACGTCCATATCCAATGCTTTCCTAAGTCCTCTGAGAAGTGCTTCATACTCGACCATGTTATTAGTACATTCAAACTCCAATCGACGAGCAATAAAAGTTTTATTACCTGTAGGGTTTATGAGTACACAACCAACGCCTGCTCCTTCTCGGGATTTGGATCCATCAAAATATAAAGACCAGATATGTGCATCATTGATAGTACTTGGCATATTAGGCAAAGATGGTGTCTTAGTATAGGCTGTGATTTCATATTGTTGCCCTGGATTAGTGATAGAAGAGATTTTGGTCATGAAATTACCAAAAAATGTATTCATTTCCTGCGTTTCAAATGAATTTGCATATGTAATGAAAGGCTCATTTTTATCATTTAGATTTGTCACAGTATGCTTAAGATAATGTTCTATGTTTATCCTGATTTTGTTGGGCTATCCATTTTCAGGTAGCCACAAGTGAGACCAATCTGTAGCAAAGTAACTGTGCAGTTGTTATGATCAATCTCTGCTTAAAAACAAGCCATAAACTTCAGGAATATCAAGAATGATAATATCAATTATCTGATGAACTTTAGGATTGAATGATAATATAATCAACACATTCTTAATATCACCGATCACTTTAACATTCGTTCGATCTAGCTGAATAAATTTAAGATCATAAGGTTTTACTTATGAATTAATTTTCTGGCATACAGATACATACATCATGTTTGATGATGCACTAGAGTCAACCATACAATTATGTACATTCCTATTAAAAATTTCAAAGGTTAATAAAAAAGGTGGGACATTGTTCTGTGTGGGACCAACAAAATTCTGTTGATTTTTTATTGTTGTCCCCGAAACAGTTTTATCTACATTTTCTACAGTTTTTCTGCTAAATCCCTTTTGTCTTGAGGTTCAGATGTCTTTTTAGTTGGGACATTTTTAGCTGCGTTTGAATCAATTTTTCCTGATTTTTTGCTGCTAAGATCATTCTTTTCACTATTTTCAGCGATGCTTAGAAGCATTTTCTGCAAAATACGAGGAAATTTCAGAAGTTCAAAAACATAAATATTAGTGATCTATGTGGATATCGGTGGCCACCCACCTTTCTCGACTAGCTCAAAACAATTTTCTGGCAATTTTGGCAATTTACTATTTTTAGCAGGTTTTAACTTTCGGGGCCATTTTGAGGGCCTAAATGAAGGTTTTTCAAGATTGAGGTTCTCAATAATATCTAAAGGCATGATTGAGCCCCCAAAATGAATCTCCTTGATGATACCTTTCCAATGAGCTATCATACGCCTAAAACGGAGATCGTATGCAAAAGTTACGACCACGGGAAGTTGATGTACTAACTTACCCAAATGGGGCCCACATGACTTTTGGCGCTTCATCTCCTAGGGTTAGGTTTTTGGATGTCTAGGAATTTTGGCATTCCTGTTTATTGTAAAAAGGCCTTCAGATACTCATTGTAATCATCTTCTTGCAAATGTGAGTAGCAGTCACATCTCTTCTCAGAGATAAGCTGCCACCATTCTAGCGAGTCTTTCACTCTGTATTTTTACAGTCGCTGTACATTTATTTCATTAATAGAAATTGTGTATTACTCTATATCTGTGTTTATGGTTGCATCTCTGATACATTTCTGTTATATTATTGAATATCTGCGATATCTCTGTGCATTTCCTTATTATATCTCCACTCTCATTTCGTGCTGAAAATAATCCGGATCAGTGGTATCAGAGTAGGCTGCTCTTGATCATTTTTTCAGTGCATGTCCTCGACAAGGTCCAGGTATAGAAAGTTGGGTCTTGATCTTGTCTCTCTTGAAGACAATCTCTCTCGCACACCCAAGAAACCCTCAATGGCGGAAGAAAATAAAATCGATGGAGCAGGCGGTCCTATCAATCTGTTGCTTGAGCAAGCTCTCACGTGACAGAGGGACGAAATGATGGAGAATTTTGCCCACATCCTTAAATGTCTGCCGATAGCATCAGGTGCATATTCATCAAGTGACCAATTTGGAGGCACCTCACCTTTCAAGGTACAAGTTAATTTTGATATTCCTGTATTTGAAGGACATATAGATGCAGAAGCCCTAGAAAAATGGTTAACTCTGCTAGAAGGTTATTTCTCTGTTCACAATTTTTCTGACAAAGAAAAGATCACCTTCACACTCCTTAAAGCTCTCCCTCATGTTAAACATTGGTGCGAAACTTACTAGGAGAAAAGTTCCACAGAGGATTCTAGAATATATGGGGCTGATCCCACTTGGGATTTTTTTATGGATGCGGTAAAGGAACAATATTACCCTATTGGAAACTATGAAGACCAGTACATGAGATGGACCACACTGCGGCAAGAGAGGGGCCAATCAGTTCCAGATTTCACCAATAGCTTCCATACCTTGCGCACCAAGTTGGGTATCAAAGACTCCAAACGACATTTGGTTCTGAGATACCGTGGGGCTCTACACAGATACATCCAAACTGAAATGGATTTCCTGGACATCTCATCACTCGGTGCTGCCTATCGATATGTTGTTAAAATCGAGCAGAAATTTAAGCACCAGAACAAATGGGAGTTTGGGTCTACAAATCCACAACAACCAAAGTATGACAAAGACATCCCTAACAAACAGTCTCCTGAAAACCAATCCAAGCCACATGAAAAGAAGGGTCACGAGAAGACAAAGAAGGACACCGGAAAATGGTGTGATTTCCACAAAATCCCCTAGCACAACATCGATGAATGTCACTCAAAACAGTCAATGGTGGCCAAGATCAAAGACAAGGAGCCAAACCCTGATTCAGAATATGATTCTGAAAATACTAGTAAAAGATAGATCATCGACACAGATCCCACTGCTATTGTCACGACCGCAACAATTCAACCAGAAGAACCAACAGATCTAGAAGAGGGGGATCACCTTTTTCATTCACAGATGTGGGTGAAGGGGACCACACTGCATTTTATTGTTGATAGAAGAAGCCATAAGAACCTCATCTCAACAGAGGTCATCAAACAGTTGGGATTGTCGACAACACCACACTTGCAACCATACAACATCAGGTGGCTTCGCCAAGGACGACATCTTCATGTTAGCCAGTAGTGTCGATTGTCATACGACATCCAACCCTTCAAGGATGAGGTATTATGTGATGTTTCCCCATTGGATGTTTGTGATGTTCTCTTAGGCCAACCATATATGTGGAAACGCCATGCTATCTATGAGTCTTGACCTCGTAGTGTCATTATTACTCTGGGGGGCCATCTCTATAGGATACCAGAGGTAGTTCCAACTCCTGCCCCACCTAAACAGTGCTGCAAGGTAGTATCTCATACTACAAAATTCATCTTCTCCACAATCTGTTCAAAAGGGGAACAAAAGGATACTGCAACCACTACAGCCTCGACCCAAGCACCTTCTATCCACCAGAAGCAGGTCGACAAGGTTTAGCAAAGCACAAATATTCCTTCTACACACAGTCATCTCATGTAGTCAGACTGGTTAAAAAGTTCCAACCCTTCCAGCGACAGGTTCGTGACGACCTTCAACAAACCAAGCAGTGCGACGGTTCCAACAATATAAGCAGCTCACCCAGATGCAGATCCAGCAAACGATTTTCCCTCTCCCCCGGGAACTCAACGCAATGGAGACCATTGCTTCCTAATGAGGGAGGATTTATCCAGGTGGACATTAGTGGCCACCCACCTTTCTTAACTGGCTCAAAACAATTTTCTAGCAATTTTGGCAATTTACTATTTTTAGTAGGTTTTAACTTCCAGGGCCATTTTGAGGGCCTAAATGAAGGTTTTTTGAGATCAAGGTTCTCAATGATAGTCGAAGGCATAATTGAGCCCCCAAAATGAATATACTTGACGATACCTTTCTAACGAGCTATCATACACCTAAAATGGAGATCGTATGCAAAAGTTATGACCCCGGGAAGTTGATGTACTAACTTACCCAAACGGGGCCCACATGACTTTTGGTGCTTCATCTCCTAGGGTTAGGTTTTTGGATGTCTAGGACTTTTGGCATTCCTGTTTATTGTAAAAAGGCCTTCAGAGCCTCATTGTAATCATCTTCTTGTGAATGCGAGTAGCGGTCACATCTCTTCTCAGAGATAAGCTGCCACCATTCTAGCGAGTTTTTCACTCTGTATTTTTACAGTCGCTGTACATTTCTTTCATTAAGATAAATCGTGTATTACTGTATATATGTGTTTATGGTCGAGTCTCTGATACATTTTTGTTATATTATTGAATATCTGTGATATCTCTGTGCATTTCCTTATTATATCTCCGCTCTCATTTCGTGCCGAAAATAATCCGGATCAATTAGCCCTCAATTTTTTCAGATCTTCAATTAAATCATACTCTAAAAATTGGGCTGCTAGGTTTTGTTTTATTTCAGTTTTATTTGAATGTTTTGCAAACACATTTTTACTTACTTCGAGAGGAGGTTGTTGGTGAAATTTCTATTTTCGACACACTAGTTCAGTGGGAGTAACACTAGTTCATTGTGAGTTAACTGACTAGTTCTATTTTTAGACTTTCTATTTTTAACCATCACTATTATGCATGCATGCATTCCTAAGGAAAGCTAACAGCTTGATTGCTTTTCTTAATTATGAAATGTTTTGCCCTATATATGAGTGTATTCCACTCATTCATTGTATCATATTGATCATGATCTATGTATCAATCATTAGCTCATTGGAGTAGTGTGAATATATTTTCTCATTCTTCCATATTGAATCTCTCTTCCTTTCTTGATAATATTTGTTTGTAATTTATTTATCTAGATCTCCTGTGTAGGTTTCCATGAAACACTGACATGGTATCAAAGCTATGATGCTTGGAGCAAGCTAGACAAGCCAAAGAATAAGGAAAATCGGGGTTTCGACAAGATAAATTCGTGGTCGTAACTTTCAGAAATTATTCCTCTCAAAATATTACGTTTTTGAGGAAACAATCCATGATGAAAGTAAATCGGCCCATTTTGGAAGTGGGTTTTCAACCGTTTGGCGAGATTATTTACCGTTTTCTTAGAAAGTGAGCCGTAAGATAACATCCTGAAACTGATACGAATCTGTGGTCGTACTTTTCCACATTCATTGCTGCCAAAATATTATGTTTTGGAGGAAACAGTCCTCCATGAAAGTAAATTGACCCATTTTGGAAGTGGTTTTTCAACCGTTTGGCGAGATTCCTCACTATTTGCTCAGAAAGTAAGTTGCAAGATCATTTCTTGAAACTGATATGAATTTTTAATTTCTTAATTTTTCACTTGCAGATTGAAAGTAAATTTTTAGGGGTTCTTGGAATCAGTGGGAGAGAAGGATATGAAAACTATTATACAATCAAACTTGGTGGTAATTCTCATAGCATACAATTATTTTGATTGGAAGCCCAATGCAGAATTCCAACTTAGAAGCAAAGGATTGTATAATTGACGATGGCAACAGAAACATAACCTATATCAACGATTGAGAAGATGAGATGGGTGAACCATAAGGATGATGCCACAAGACTACTTCTTGAGTTAATCTCCACTGATTTTTGGTTTCATGTTGCCACATGCAAGATTCCAAACGAGATCTGGACCACCTTGGAAGGACTCTTTGGAAAGCAAGATGAGATGCGAGGTCATATGATTGAGTTAGAGTTGAATACCTTAGACCCTAAAAGTTTTGATAATATACAAGATTTTTTTACTAAATTTAAATATTTGCTATTAATCTTGGGTGAATGTGGTATTGATAAGTCTACATAAGAGAAACAACTTATTCTAACAATCTTGGCCAAGATAGGACCAGAGTACATTATATATGTCTCCAATTTCCATTATGGTAGATGTCTTTTTGGAACAAATTGGAAAATGCCTACATTGGCTCAGTTCATTGAGTCTCTTATACAAGAGTAGACAAAACTCATACATATGGGCCTCATGAAAGATCCCAAAGCACATGCACTCACCATGCAGGATGGAAAAGGGTCATTCAAACAGAATAGGAAGGAGGGATATTCCAAATCCTTTAATGATTCTTCAGGTTCCAAAGACTCTTCAGATTCCAAGAAGAAGAAGAAGGGAAAGCAATGCACTTACTGCAATAAACCGAATCATGAAGAATCCACATGCATGAAGAAACAGATCGATCTTATGGCACATGCACTTCAACAGAACAACCTTGGAAACTTTATTCCAGAGGGAGTCAAGAAGCAGAAGGAAGAAGATCCTGCTCCTAAGAAAGGTGATCATCATGCTCTTGTTGCAATTAATTCCTCATTTGATTCATGGATTATAGATTTTGGTGCAACCCATCATATGGCAGTGAAAGAGGAAGTTTTCTCTTCCTTGAGTCCATGCTCAAGACCCCCTTATTCTCATGGGGGATGATACTCCAGTAGTAGTAGAAGGAGAAGGGAGAGTGGAACTCCACAATGGTAGTTTTGAGAATGTTTTACATGTTCCAAAGATTTCTATGAATCTGCTCTTAGTTTATCAGATTGCTCAGAAAGGTAAAAAGGTTGAATTTACATCAGATTCAGTTTCAGTAATTGACATGCATGACAATTCCATTATTTCAATTGGTGAGGTGGATCACAAGTCAAGGTTGTATAAATTCACTAAGTTTTTTTATGATTACTCCTCTATTCTACTTACACATAAGGAGAGTACTTTGCATGCACCTCTAGTGCAACATGCATATACTCTTGTTCTTCCATCAGTTTCAAACATCAGAGATGATTCCATACACTCAAATTATGTACATGGAAATAAGAAGGTAGTGCATCCAAATAAGAAGAGAACGCCAAAGCTTCAATAGATGCCCAAGAAGGCACATACCACACTTCAGGCAACAAACAACCTCATAGGGAATCCATTGGATTCGAGGAGGACTCGATCTCAGCATGAGGAGCCTTCTCATGTATTTTCAACATCAGAACTTGCGATGCCCATGCATTGTTATATGGTTCAATATACTGATCCACATAACTACAATAGGGTTGTGAGAAATCCATTATGGCAAGCAACCATGCAGAAGGAGTATGAATCACTCCTACAGAACCAGACTTGGAATCTAGTTCCACATCCACCAGAAAGGAATATTTTCAGGTGCAGATGGGACCATAGAATCAAGAAGTACAAGGCCCAACAGGTTTCCAAAGGACTTCATCAGATCCATAAATATTTCTACATCTTCATGAAGACTTTCAATGAGCAAAAGTTTCAGACTTTGCGGGATCGTCTTGGAGTGAAGAACACAACTGTCTAATAACTGTTATTTTCTTCTTTTGATACATTATCTTTTGAGGGGGAGTTTTATTCCCAAGTGGTTTTCCCTCTTTCCTCACTTTTATTCAGTGTTCATTAATTGCATTGTACATGAGTACCTAAACTGGCCTAGTAGCCGAGACTCATTTTTAGTCCATAGTGATGTTCAGGGGGAGTGTTGGAGAAATTTCTATTTTTGACACACTAGTTCAGTGGGAGTAACACTACTTCATTGGGAGTTAACTGACTAGTTCTATTTTTACCATCACTATTATGCATGCATGCATTCCTAAGGAAAGCTAACTGCTTGATTGCTTTTCTTAATTATGGAATGATTTTCCCTATATATGAGTGTATTCGACTCATTCATTGTACCATATTGATCATGATCTATGTATCAATCATCCACTCATTGGAGTAGTGTGAATATATTTTCTCATTCTTCCATATTGAATCTCTCTTTCTTTCTTGATAATCTTTGTTTGTACTTTCTTTAGCTAGATCTTCTGTGCAGGTTTCCATGAAACACTCACATAGGTTTGTTTTTCATTTTGCTTCTTGTGTTGTAGGGGTGGACAGTTTCAAAATTTGCTTGGAAGATATTGTCCGACAAGTAACCGAAAACATGAGGATATGAGTCCTCCTCTTCTATTATCTCTTCCTCAACTGTATCGTCAGAATTTCCAGGAGGAACAAAAACAAAATTGTCATGTGCTTCTAATATGGTTTGCAGAGCATACTGTAAAATTTCAAATTTTAGACCTTCTGTGGTCGGGTTTGGCCAGTTTGGAGGAAAATGATTTCTAAAAGGAGGTTTGAAACTTTCTTTGCTTGTGGATGCCTACTCGAATGATATTTTCAAGTCGACGACCTGATTGGATAGTTTTTGGAAAGATTTCTGCAAAATTTCCAAATCTAATGTTTCTTGTTGATTTTTAGGTTGGGGAGGCCTAGTGAGAATTTCTATTTTCTTCTTAGAAGACGAAGTTGTTTTAGCTTCACTATTAATATTATATTTTAAGCTCAATATATCTTTCTCAATTTGACTTGCCTCATCAAAGGCCTCTAACAACGTGTTTTTTTTTTACCTTTTAACCCATATAGTTATGTTATTATGCAAATCTTTAGCATAATATGAAACAATTAAACTTTCTGCAGGCCCAAATCTGTAGGGATTTTTTTTTTAAGGTAAGAAATCTTTGGTTAAAGTATTTCACTTTTTCTTTAAGGTTCATTTTTAAGCTAGAGAGCTCCATAACCAAGACTTTCGAAGATTTATCATCTTCAAATTTTTCAAGAAAACAAGTTTCAAACTTGTCCCAAGAGACAATGGTCTGGGGTTGTTGAGAAATATACCAGCTTGAGGCATTTCCCTCAAAAGTATAAGGAAATAATCTGCATACATCATCTTCGTGTTCAAAACTCTAGAGTCTAATGGCCAACATAAATTTCTTGATATGATCCTCAGCTGATTGCTTTGAATCTGGATCAAATTTGGGTAGCCATTTCTCTGTATGCTTAGGTAATGGGTGTTGGGGTCCAGGTACAACCACGACATCTTGATCGAGCGAAGGTTTGGCAGGATTATTTTGGTTTTCCATGGGAGTTGGTGGTGTCGAAGGTTGATATGGTTGGGATGAAGAAATTCCTTCATCTAAAGACTCTCCTCCCGAAGAGGATGGAGAAGAACCAGGTGGATACAGTGGAATGCCAGATCCTCCAGCTCCAGGGATGAGCGTTTCAATGGGATTGGTAGTATTTCCACCTAAAGGGTTTTTGGGTAGACCAGTTCCTTGAAGTTGTTCTTGGATATTCATGAAATCAAGGGGTTGACTAAGTGGCCTACCAGGTTGTCTGATACTGGCTAAGGCACTATGAGTTCTTATGAGTGATTGCTGGACAATTTCTTGGACGTCAATCTCTTGAGGAATTGGTGTCGCTGGTTCAACAAGAATATCAGGGTTATCGTTTGAGTTAGTTGTTGTTTCAAGTGTAACGTTCGTGTCAGAGCGACTACGAGTTACGATAGGAGTACGAGTGTGTGGGGGATTCATACAACCTCCACGTGCCATCAATTTATTTTAGGCCCTCCTTTTAGCACCATTTTTTGATGGGCATAAATGACACACCGTCAATTGGAAGGTCAAATCCAGACCGTGGTTGTCTAAATAACCCAATATGTTTGGAATGAAATGACCTGAAGAGTTTAATGGCTCCATTAGCCGATTAAATTCCTAAAAATAACAAAAGAAAAGAAACTAATCTATAAAGCTATGATACTAATAATATAAGTTTAATAATTACAAATGTTCAAATGGAAACACGAGTATGTGAATATGATTATAAACAATTTATGTACAACATACAAGATTTACTTGACATCTTGCAAAACAAATGTTTTTGAAAGTGTTTATAAAAGAGATAAAGAAAGCACATACATTTTTCTATTTTTTGTTGAATATTTAAAAATATAAAAACTAATGAATGCTAATTAAATATAATTGAAATAAGAATAGATAAACAGTCAAAGCTAATTCAATTTGTTCTTATTTCATTAATAAATAATTTAACTGAATAACAAGTAATATAACCTGTAACTAATAAACTAAACTGAATTTATCTTCCTGTGCAATTCAAGCTCCTAATTGTCCTGTATATGAAAGAAACCTATAAAAGAATGATGATAATAATCCCAGAGCAAACTCAAAGATTCATTGGAGAGTGAATATAACAAAAAAATGATAAATGTACAGATATGGTGATCTTATGATAATCAACACTTATAAAGAGAGGAAACTCAATTTAAATCCATTAACATAATCCATCATTTAACATTTAGAATAAATCGACAATAATAAAATGACAGATTGATGATAGATGTAAATTGGAACAACAAATTACAGATTTCATCAAAATACTTAAATAATATGAAATACCATACGATAACCAGACTAAAGATGCATCAAACATAGTAACATTTCATAAGATGGAGGCAAAAAACATAATGGGGTAAGCGTCACATAGGTCTAAAGCCAAGTGATGAGCAACTTCTCCATATCAATCTTCAAAATCATATGTCCATAATGTATCCCAACAAAAGATGTCCTCACCACTAACAATGATCACTATTTAAACTAGTTATGGATTGACAAACTCTTATCATGCAAGATAGAGTGCAATCCCCAAAAAATAGATCGTATTTGCAAAAATAGTGTAGCAGGAAATTATTCCTGTAGGAATTGGTTTATCAAAATTTATTACATAATGACAAAGTTTTATCAAAATAAAATAAAGAAACTACAGAACTAAACAACGCATGATCCAAGGTAGTTTCTCCATATAAATAACACCATAATCATCATTTTCTTGTAGATAGAAAAATGGAATTGATATTTAGAAATAATGTCAACTAATATTTAGAAATAGACTGGCTACAGAATCATAGATTCTATAGCTAGTCTTATTATTAGAAAAGAAAATCAAAATTAAATCTTCCTATTTTGATTTTTCATAAAAGAATGAAATAAAATCAAACAAAATTATTTTTACTATTAGAAATTAGCAAGTGACGGATTAGACAGTTCCGAATTAAAGATGGCATTGAAGTTGGTTGCATTTTTTATGATTATATTACCGGATCTTTTGGGTCTTTTATTTGCTTGCTCCACACATGCTTTCAACTCTTGGTTTTCTTGTTCAATTAAAGAATTGCATGCATCCAAACATTTTACTTGTGCTTGTAACAACAAAATTCCCCTGTAATAACGCTCTATCCAAACTAAACAACTATCACAATGTATTGGTGTTATAGTAGACCGATGTGGAATGTACTAAAAAATGGGTATTTCGTGCTTCTCTGTGGCTTGTTTCAAATCGTGACTAATGCCAGCAAAACCCTCTTAACCTTTCAGAAATGGAGGTAACCTAAAGACAAAATCACGCTGCTCAACCTGACCAACAATTTTGTTCTTGAGAGATTGGTTATCCAGATGTTCCTGAGCAAGGAAATCATTGATATCTTGATCTGAACAATGATCATTGACCTTGATCATAGAGATCAAGCTCAAATGATCCTTTTTTCGATTCCTTAAACTCCTCTATATCAAACGACCAGACCTCTTATTTCTAAAAATCAAATCTGAGCTTTGTTATTTCTTACCCTTACGAATTTTATTTACAAAAGGTTTGTCACTATGGTTCTAATTAGGCTCATTTGAAAGAATAGGGGAAACTTTTCCTTTTAATTCGCCTACTACCCGTTCCAACAATTTTCTGGGCGAAAACATGCATTGTGATTTTTTAACCATGGGGGTTTGCAAAGAAAAAAACACAGATTCATTAACTTCATATCCATCAGGTGAATTGAACCCTTGACTCTTAGTTATGGGATTATTATAAAAAAGGTTCACATTTAAAGGCGAATTCCTTGTATTGTTGGGTTGGGTGAAACCATTTCGACTCAAGAAAATTTCTCAAGTGTCCCCGATTTGTGACAGGTGTGACAACAACAAGATTTTTATGAGCACATGATGAAAAGGCTCAACAAAGAATTCATGTTCTGTCTCTTAAAGAGTTTCAACATTTTGTATAGTCTCATTAACAAGTAGACCAACATGTTCAGTTCAAACCTCATGAATAACATTAGTAGTCAGATGTGGTATAAAAATACCAAACCATCCCGGCCTTCGCATGTTATGAATTATTTCAAAATTAAAATAAGGTCATGCCATCGAGGTTTTAGAAGGTTAATAGGAATACCTTTAGGGCAGAAGGTAGACTTGCGAGAGACCATGAACAAGATCCATGGAACATCCTCCAATTTGGCATTTTTAAACCACTTTTCACCTTCCTACAGGAGTCTTATTGCTTGGGATAAAGAGTCTTCTGTGACCTCCAATTTCACATCCCTGACCTTGGCCCTAAACCCATCAAATGTTTGTGCAAAGGCCTATGCGACAACAAGATTGTAACCATATAATTTCCCGAGGAAGATATTCCAACCGTGAGCCTTCAAATCATCTATGGCATCATCGTGGGAAAGAAGGGATTGACAACCATTTCGTTCGATTAACACCATAGGGGCCATGGCCACTTTGAAATAGACACAATAGATATCACATGATGGAAACTTAGGCTTCCAATAAATGAGAAGCAAGGAGAGGTCTGTGCAAACTAAAATGGCCTGAGAACTACCAAGTTTGGAGACTGTCATAGCTTGATAAAATGAGTTTGGAAAAACAAAAAACCAGAGGGTGAAAATAACTATGATCCACTACTCGTAATGAATATCAAACCCTCCACCAATATCAAACACCAATTTGAATAACGAATGGTTTCATTAATGCACATGACAGGAGGGTGAGGTGTAGCCGTGGGTACATCAGACATGTACCATGCAACATGAAAGTTTATATGATTGTTGAGAGCATGAAGCCCATATCGAATGCTAAACCAATGTTTTGCGCATTCATATATTTCACAAATTAAAACCAAATGATCAACCATCGAACCGATTATGGGCCATTACCCATAATGCATAAAAATTGTGGTAGTAAATTAATTTATGAGTTTATAAAACTTGAAGCTTAGCAACACACGAGTTTCCTCAAGTTGTAGTTTCTTTGGTAAAAATAAGAAAAAAAAAAACACAAACTGCATAATAGTTTCCCAAGCGAAGTTCTTGTTTAAATTTCATGCTTCCAGTCATGAAATTTTAAACAAAACAAACGAAAAATTAAATGAAAACTCATAAAATAAGTTTATCCCAATCATTCACTCAAATCTTAGAAACATAAGCATTCATAAATGTAAGGAGGTGGCATCTACATAAATATATAATCTCTTTGTGGTGATTTTACTTGTGATAAAAATCGACAGGATCCTTGGCTGCCAACACACTAGTGCTTTTCCTATCATCTATAATATTGACCCAATCTGCATCAGTGTATGCAGTTAGATTGAAGTCTTTATCTTTTGGATACCATAATCTAATTTCTAAGGTGCCTTTAAGGTATATGAATATTCTATTTATTGCTTTTAAGTGAGTTTCTTTAGGTGTATATTGGAATATGCCCACGAGTCCTACAACCTATATGATATCAGGTCTTGTTGCTGTTGAATAGAGCAAACTTCCAATCATTGATCTGTACATTATTTGGTCCACTTTTGGTGAATCATCTTCTAGGTTTAGTTTACATCCAGTGACCATGGGAGTACTTATAGGTTTATTGTCCTCCATTTGGAATTTTTTAGCATTTCCTTGACATATTTGGGTTGGGAAATAAATATTCCATTTTTTGTTTGATTTACTTGTAAACCTAAGAAAGGACAGTTCTCCCAGCATAGAAATTTCAAATTCTTCTTGCATTTTGGTTGCAAAGTTTCTTCTTAGTGTATTAAGATTACTTCAAAATATGATTTCATCTACATATACCACCACAACAATCATGTTTTGATCCTCAATTTTGATGTATAATTTGTTGTTAGTAGTTCCTCTCTTATATCCTTGTTTTTGCAGGTGCTGATCAAGCCTTGAGAACCATGCTCTAGGGCTTGTTTAAGACCATATAGGGCCTTTTTCAGCTTGCAAACATAGTCCTAATTTTCTGTTAACATGAATCCTTCTGGTTTCTCAACATAGACTTCTTCTTCTAGTGTTCCATTAAGGAATTTTGATTTGACATCCATCTGATAGATTTTGAAATTTCTGAAGCATGCAAATGCCAAGAACATTTTGAAGGCCTCAAGTCTTGCTACTGGAGTGAAAGTCTCTTCAAAATCAATACCTTTCACTTGAGAATATCCATTGCAAACTAATCTGGCTTTGTTCTTAATTATCTCCCCATTTTCATTTAGTTTATTCTTGAGATCCACTTGGTTCCTATCACATTCTTGTCCTTAGGTCTTGGAAGTAGTTCCCAAGTCTGGTTTTTCTCTATTTGGTCTAGTTATTCATTCATTGCTTCTGTCCCATCTTTAATTTTTCTAGATTATTTAAACATCTTAGGTTCTATTAGGGATAAAATTGCTTGTTCTGATTCAAAAGCGAGTTTCCTTCTTGTTTCCACTCCTGCACTTTTATCTCCAATAATATGGCTTTCAGGATGATTCTTTTGAACTCTTTTTGATGGAGCTCTTGGCAAGGTAATTTCTTCATTGTATTCTTCATTAACACGTGGTTCATTTTCTTGTGTTTCATTATTATCATCTTCTTGATGAGATTCTACATCATCATCTTCCTGTTGAGATTTTACATCATCATCTTCTTGTTGAGACTTTTTATCAATGTCTTGGGATATGCTCTTTTTTATATCATCTATCTTTACATTGGTACTTTCCACTATCTTTAGTAGTCTAAGATTATAACATATTTATGCTTTCTTATTATATGAATATCCTAAGAATATTCCTTCATCAAATCTTGGATCAAACTTTCCTAGGTCATCTTCATCATTCTTTATGTAACATTTACTTCCAAAAGTTCTAAAGTGTTTTACAGATGTTGGCCTTCCAAACAATAGTTCATAAGGGGTTTTGTCAAGGTTGGGTCTCAACTAAGATCTATTAAGTATGTGGATTGTTGTGTAGATTAAATCTCTCTAGAATTTGTCTGGAAGCTTGGCTTCATTTAGCATGGTTCTTGCAATTTCTTGAACTGTTCTATTTTTCCTTTCTACCACTCCATTCTATTGAGGAGACACAGGAGATGAAAATTGTCTTTTGATACCATGATTTTCACATAATTGAATGAACTCTTTAGAGGTGAATTATCCTCCATTATCCAATCTCAAACATTTAATTTTGAGATTTGTTTCATTTTCTACAAGGGGTTTGTATATTTTAAACTTCTCAAAGGCTTTTGATTTTTATTTTAGAAAGAATACCCAGGTCAATCTTGTGTAATCATAAACAATCAACATAAAATAATGTTCAACATAAGTAATTTTGGTTTTGGTTGGTCCACATAGATCTATGTGAATAATCTCTAATGGTTTTGTTGTGGAATTCTCTTTTGTTTTGAACCTAACTCTTGTTTTCTTTCCTATTTGAAAATGTTTACAAATAGAATTTGAAGGATTAATCACTTTTGGCAGGTCCCTAACTGTCGTTTTCTCGTTGGTTTTGATCAAGTTGTCAAAGCTTAAATGTCCCAACCTTCTATGCCATAGCCATATTTCAATACTTAGCTTAAACACCATTTTTATTTTTCATCTATATAAAGGATGTACACATTGCTAGATGTTCTTGGTGCAACTTCCACTAGCTTTCTAGTGTCCTTTTTTCTGATCTCACATTTATGAGAATCAAAAGTAAGTATGTGACCCTAATCACATGTCCAAATTACACTTAGGATATTATGTTTGAGATTTTCTACCAGAAGTACATCTTCTACTTTGGTTTTATTATTTCTTAAACTAACAATGCCTTTTCCCAGTATCTTGGCTGACATGTTATCTCTGTTACTTTTCCTTTTCCTTTCTTGTTTAACTTGAGAAATTTTCTTTGATCTCCAGTCATGTGTTTGGAACATCCACTATCTATATACCATTGACATCCTTGATTTCTTGCATATAAGTCTACATTGCACTCTGTTTTCTTTTTCTTCCATACTTTTTGATTATTGGGAATATTTATCCTTTTATCATATTTTGGCAATCTACATTCACTAGATTTATGACCATAGTTGTTTCATTTGTAACATTCAACATTGTAGTCTTGTAAGGGAGAAATGGAGTTATATTTTCTTATTTTTGCATTATCCTTATTATTTCCATGTCTTTGAACATTCCTTGGATTGAACTCTCTATAAGATTTACAGTGTATTTCTTTATGTCCATTTTTTTTGCAGGAATAGCAATAACCTAGGACGATATATTGATTTCTGTTGGAGGGATTCCTTCTGATGATTCTATTTTTTTTCGTTATCTTTTTTATTAGTAGAAGGTGAATATTTCTGTTTATTTGGGATAGTTTCAAATGGTATTATTCTTGTTTTGTTTTGTTTTCTATTTATGGGTTTCTTAAGAACATATGCATAATTGTTTTCGTCATTTTCTTGTTTTGTAGAGTGATCATATCCTAGTCTTGTTCTATCATTTGATGATCTCTGACTGCTAAGAATGTTATTCAATATTTTTGAGTTTTTTTTCAAATTTAGAATTAATATCTTCTTTTTCTAGTTTCCCTTTTAGTTGAACTATTCATTCTCCAATACCTTACACATTTTTTGTTTTTCACTGAGTTCTTTATTCAATATTTCTTGTTTTCTTTGGGTCTCTTGGAGTTGAGTTTTTAACTTAATAATCAATTGTTCTGACTCACTGATGTTTTTGGAAACTTCCTTCTCTCTTGATTTAGTAGCTTATTCAATCTCTATAAGATCTTCCCTTAGTAACCTATTTTATTTTTTAGTTTTTCTCGGCTCTTCAATTACACGAAGGAATTCTTCTTCGAAGTTCAATTCTTCTTCATCTTCTGAATTACTATCATCTTGGGTTTTTATTCCCATAAATAGAAGCTCTGGCTCCTCTTCTTCATTTTCCTCTGATAAACTACTGTCTTCTTGGGTAAAGAATGTTTTCTTTTTCTTGTATAACTTCTTTTTATCACTAGTTTTTCTTTTCTTTTGATATTTGAAGGTTCTTTCATTATCACTTTCCTCCTGCTTAGGATGGGCACATTTCTTGGCAAAGTGTCCAATTTTTCCACAGTTGAAACATATTAGAGGAATCTTTCCTTTGTATTTCCCAGTCCCTTTCTTGATTTTTCTTTATGAAGTTGGTAGTTTCTTCATCAGATATATTTGATAAATAATCATTGGTCTTTTTCTCCTGCCCCATATTTTTTTTAGATTCTTTAAAGGTTGTTTCTTTTTTTTTTATGGTTTTTCATTCCATGTTCTCATTTCATATGCTATAAAAATTCCATGAAGCTAATCAACTATGGGTTTGTCAAGTTCTGGCCTATCTTCAATTGTAGAAATCTTGGCATCATATCTCATAGGTAATGACCTTAGTATATTTTTCACAATAGGTTTATCTGTAAGTTCTTCTCCTACTACTCTGATTGAATTAACCACTTCATCTACCCTATGAAAGTATTCAACAATGTTATCTTCTTCTTTAATTTTCATATTTTCAAATTGAGTTCTATAGGTCTGTAGTTTGGCTTCCATGAATTTTCTATATCCTTCATATACAACCTCAATTTTGTTCTAGATTTCTTTAGCCGACTTACAATGCATAACCTTCACACATATAGAATTTGTCAACCCTCCTAGAATTGCATTAACTACTCTTGAGTTGTCATTGCATATTTTCTTTCTTGCAACATCTATGGGTGGAGTAGTTGGTGCAGTGTAACCTTCTACAACAGTTTGCCAGATATCAAAACCAAGAGCCAACATGAAGATTTTCATTCTTATTTTCCATAGAGCATAACCACCTCCATTGAAAAATGGTTCTTTATTGTTAGACATTCCCTCTTGTTGATCCATCTTCAGGATCTACCTTCCAGTTGTTAGACTGTGCTGAAGCACTGGCTTTGATACCAATTGTTGGAATACTGAGAGGGGAGGTGAATCAATATTACTCTTTTTCAACAATTAGCAATTACTTTTTACATTTTGTTAATTACCACAATAGATAAACAATGGAATTTTATGTAAACTAAATTATATAAATATAATTAATGGGAATTACAAGGTTTTTATGAAGAATAGTGAAGGAAACCAATCCTTTTTAGAGCACCAACTCTAGGCGATATAAATCCCCATATTTAGGGAATCAACCCTAGGAAGCACCAAATCCCTTGTATTTAGGGCATCAACCCTAGGAAGTACCAACTCCCTTATATTTAGGGAACCAACCCTACGAAGCACCAACTCCCTTGTCTTTAGGGAACCAACCCTAGGAAAAACCAAGTCCTTTGTCTTTAGGGAACCAACCCTAGGAAAAACATCTCCCTTGTCTTTAGAGCACCAACCTGTTGGTAGCCAATTCACATTTTTCGATTGTCTTATAATCTACCTACACCAATGTTTTGCAAACATCAATTTTTTCGTCGCAATTTTCAAATAAACGACACTTTTATTTTTGCGACATTTGCACATTTACCTTCATTTTTATTTTCACGACTGTAAGTGTGAAAACTTGGTCTTTTGAAGTCGCATTAGAATCATTATTGAATTGTCATTATCCTTCTTGTTGATATGCCCATTGCGCTTATGCTTCACTTATCATTATACAGTTGGTAAAACTTTTTGATTTGTACTCATTGGACATTCTTGGATTGATTGTGTGACTTTGTCTCATTGAGTTTGTGATGCATTGGCGATTGGATTTATATGTTCTTTGATTTGATCTACTTGACCATTGGTTTCATAAAGATATATAAGTGTTATGATTAAACCCTTGATATATTTCATTTGATATGACACCTAGTTTAAAACGCATTGGCACATTGGTTAAACTCTTGATATGAAGTGTTACAGCGCATGTCACATAGTCAAAACATTAGTATTGGTTTTGATTTGTATGTTGGGTGTTTAAAACTATGGCATAACTTTGATTGCGCGCGTTGGTTTATACACTTACCATTGATTTCATTGATCGGGGAAGTGACATGATTTTTAAAACTATACAATAGTGGGTTGAACAGCTATAAGCACCGGCGGTTGTACCTTGGCAATAACTATTATGCATGGCAGAAATAAGCTCCACCACCTTCGCACGATGTCATTAATGCCTATCCCTTATCCTTGTTTCACCTCTGTTAGCTCGGGTAACCCTTCGTGCACTCAGCTCCTGTGTATGCTATCATCCAAACCCTGGCTCGTTCACCGTGTGCTCGGATCCATGGCACTGGTGGTGCGAATTGAGATGAACGGACTGTTCGACAATGCACAGAAGGACTTAGAGGATAGCAGTTGGCTCACCTTCGTGCAGAGGTTTGAGGGTTTTAATTTATTTGTGGCACAGTAGTTTGCCCTGAATTTTGATGGCTGTAGAACCAAGGTGGGTGACATTCAGTTGGAAATCAGTGAAGAGTTCATTAGTTCTACCACCGAGTTAGTAGCCACAGGCCAACGTTGGTTCAAAAATTCTAAGGTGGAATAAGTTCCATGGCCACTACTGTTCATCTCGTGAAAGGTCACATCCTGTGACAGACGTATGCCCATTTCCATGCTTAAACCACGATGGCATGACCTTTTGATAGTAGTTAAACAATTCATGACCTGTGAGGGTCGATATGGACTCATTTTTCTCTACCACCTGCATTTGTTAATGAATTTTATAGGGTACCCATTGAATATGCCTTTCTATTTCCAGCGTAGCTTATACAAAATGTCAAAAAGGTTTAAAAGGGAGAAGGCCGATAGTAGCCTGTTCCACATGGACTAATTAGACTTATCATTGTTCATCACTTAAGTCTCCATGGTGATAGCTGGCGAGATTTTATCGCTTGAAATGGTTTTGATGATACAGACCCTGTCCAGATTGACAAGCCTGTGGTTAATGAAACCAAGGTCGAGCCACCAGTTCCCTTCCATGTCCTACTTCCCTCTCCTAAGCCTTTGGTTGACCCTGATATTGACTTACCCGACATTATAACTGAGAAGGTTGAGGCTATAAAGAATCCTATGAGCAAAAAGGTTAGAGGTAACCCTTCTGTTGATGGAAAAGGAAAAAAGAATGCTCGGCTTATCTCGAGAATGGCTAGAAATAAGCATAAACCTAGTGTTGAGCAGAAGCCCATAGTCCTTAGTGAGGATTCAGACTCTGACATAGAATGCTTCCTAGCTAGTGAGTACCCTTACTCACAGGTTCTGTGCTCTAAGCCACCTTATGACTTCATTTCGAATCTTCCCCCTTACCTAAGAAACAATCCCAGTTACCCAGGGATCGAACTACCTAACGAAACCCTCGGCAATGTAACCAAACCCTCATCTGCATCTTCGAAGCCTGGACAGTCGTCGTGTGACCAATGTGATGTGTGGTTGGAATGATACTATTTGGGAATTCCTTTACTTCAATCGAAAATCAAATCATTGGAATACCAAGTTGCAGTGTTGACCAGCCAAAAGGACAAGCTTCAAGCAACTGATAGGAAGCAGAGGACTACTGGTTCCATCATTTTTCGGAATGTTGAATCGGCTACAGCCATTGTCAACTCCAAAATGTCATGATCAAGCCATCTGTTCATCATACAGGTACATCTGAATTCCATTGGACATGCTGGACAATCTAGGAGATATTTGTGTGTTTTAGTTTTATTTTAGGTTCCTAGTTTAGTCAGACTTGGGATATCTTCCCATATTTTATGTAAACAATTTTGATAACTTCCACACCTTGTGGAAGGTCTTTAAATACTTATTATTTTTTGTAATAAGGGGCATCCTCACTTGTGGGAGAACCAGGCTATGGATTTTTAATACAAACTGAGACAGGATTTGATGTTTTGCTATAGCTTTCGCTTTTCAATATATCAATCTTTTGTTTCAAGTTTATGCATGTAATTTGCAGTTGATTATAGACTACTTTAGCTATCATAGTCTATTGCAGAATGATGTTATTTAATTAATATGATCCATATCTGATTTCTTTCATTACTTTAAAAAATACAACAATTACTTTGTTTAGTTAATGAATGACAGATTTCTCTTCTTCATCAATTGAATTATTTTGTATAAGTCTTTGCATACAGGTTTATCTAACTGTGAAGATTTATAAATCATAAGACTATTGTAATTTTTTATGTCTTGTTTGTCCTGTAATCATACTTGAAGAACACTGCAACTATCATTTACGAGAATCTCCTGGGTAATTCGGTGCGGGTTTCCTCCCTCCGATCAGCTGAGAAAATCATCATACACAGGACAAACCTGGAGCGTTTTTCCAGGTCAGTTTGTGATTTATTTGTTAGTTAATTTGTTTAGTATAATTTAAGTAGTTTAGCTAGATATATGTTTAGTTAAATGTGTAGTTAGAATTAGTATATTAGTTATTTAGTTTAGTTAGTTTTTGTTTTATTTCTGTTCATAAAATTATAAAATCAACAAAACATCTTTCTCTGTCTTGGGGCAGAATATAAATGAGTTTTTTAGGTTTTATTTAAATATGTAAATTGTAGATATTGTACATTTTGTGAATAAGATTTATTTACGTTAGTAATTAGATAGTTAATTAGTTAGAGTTAGTATAGTAGTAGTTAGTAGATTGTATATATAGAATAGTTAGATTAGTTTGTTTGTTTAATAGTTAGTTTTAGTTAGATTAGTTAGTTTAGAATAGTTTTTCTTTTTTTGTTTTCTTAGGACCTTAGATCGGCTAACCGAGCCGCTAAACCCGTCAGGGTGGTTCACCCCAAACGGCTTGGGTTATTAGACAACCTTGGACCGGTTCCACTCTTCCAGTTGATGGAAGGTCAATTTCACCTGTCAACAAATGGCGCTAGAAGGAGGGCCAACTGACAAGCTGGCCTTGTAGGAGCCTTTATTTTAAATATATTCAATTTCCCCATGGCTCCCCAAATCACTGTGTTGGAACATGCTTTCAACTTCTCATTACCTGATGTTCCCAATGAGACAGTCTCACACTTTTCCAAACTCACCTTTGATGGTGAAGGCAATATATCTACTAAAGACCACCTTAACAAGTTTTGGTGCAAATGCATCAAACATGACATCTCAGATTTAGGAGTTTTATGCAGACTTTTCACTTTTACTTTTAGAGGTCGAATCAAACATTGGTTTGAATCCTTTCTAGCATGTCACATTTTTTATTGGTTTCAATTTGTAGATGAGTTTCTAGATGCTTTTGAAATTTATGATTTTGATCAATTATGTGAAGAATTTCATACTTCGCTAATCAACGGTGATTCATCTTCAGAAAACTTTTTGACAAGAGTCTATCATATCCTCTGTAAATTTAATCTCGATGACATGTCATTGGCATTAAATCTCTTCTATGATGCTTCCATCCCTTCCATCTAGTCATGTTCAATCACGAATGAAGAACCAATTACAAATCCTATCACTCAATTGCAAGAACAATCTTCTTCGCAAGAAGAGAAAAATTCTTCCGATAATGTTGAACAAGCTAGGGAGGTAGAATCTATTAATCAGGCTCTTATTGACAACCAAATTGGTTTTTCCTTTGAATCATTGTATTTTCAGTCTAAGACTAGTATGGAAGATGATTCGTTTCTGGCTCAAGGTGAATACCCTCATTCTTGTGACCCATGCTCTAATCAACATTTAAAATCAGTCATAGAAGAACAATTAAGCGACAAAAATCTTCTTGAATGTTCTAGTACTCCTATGGAACTGATTAGAGAAGAAGTTACGCAATTAGAAGAAGAAACTTTAAACCTTCATCCTCAAAATGCACTTTGTTCACAAGAAAGACTAGATGCTTGTCACACAAATTTTGAATTATCTATCACACAAAAGGAAAATCCAGATGATCATATTATGTTGAGGAATTTGTCACCAAAACAGAGTAAGAGTTTTAAAGAAAGTGAAGAGAATTGTCTTGAGAATACCATTGTTGAGTATCATGGTTCAAGAGAATCTTTTCATCTTCTTATTTCTAATTCCTTTTATTCTTTATATCCTAATCTATTCCTAGATTCTGATGGACTTGACATCTTACCTGCATCATACTACTCTTTTCCACCACAATCATATCCTTTCAATATGCTAAATTTTGGTGAAATTAATTCTGAGCATAACATTGATAAAACCAGATTTGACGCTTGTTCACTTTCATCACTCATATGGGAAGAGGACATGTTGCTAGATGATTTTACATAGTTTATTGTTGAAAAGGATGATGCATTATATTTTATGGAGATCAAACATTCTACATTTCATATTTGTTCTTTGCTTAGCTCGAATCTTAATGTTTATACTTCACATTTTGAAGTGATCAATCTCATCAAAGGAAACATTCAAACCAACGATCCAATTGATTGCATGAATCCTCCTATGAGGAGTTTCCCATTGATATATTCGTTTTATCAAAGGCATGGTTTACATCCTCATTTTTGTGACAGGATCTTAGGATGGCTTGAATATTCATATATGAAAAAATTTCACAATAAAGACAAAGTTGAACTTGCTTTCTTGTTTCCCAAGCATCTTGGAAGTAGGCTTGACATATTTCTTTTAGATCCTCCATGTGAAGAAATTAATGAACACTTAGAGAATTGTCAGGAGGATGGGGCATTTCAGCCTTGGCTGATGGTTACTCCATTTCCTCGTAATATTGACAAGTTTTTCAAACCTACTTACACTCTCCCATGCCAATATGACCCTTATCATGACAAGATTGCGCAATGGCTGGAGGATTCGTACAACAAGAATATCCAAGGAAATGGTAAGATCATGCTTACTTTGTTTTTAGATGATTATTATGAAGGTAAGTGTGATATGTTTCTATCATTTTTTGATATATTACCATTCTTATTAGTAATGCTTGATTATGTTTCCATTGTAGGATTAGAGTTACTCCGATGGCTACATTGGAAACATGACTTCACGTAGTATTCTGATTTGTTTAGTAGTTAGGGTAGGTTTAGGAATAGGTTTTCTTTCAGTTTTATTTCTCACTATTTCTCTTTGTAATAATGCAGTCATGAACGCAAGTGGGCACACCACGAGAACCATAATACAACTGTTGTTAGGGAAGTCCCCTTGATCCTTTACTTCTAGTTGAACATTTATTTTCAAAAACGTAGTGTCGTCATGAAAATCTTAAATGGAAAGTAAAGAGATAAATAAATCTAAATCAACCCTGAACCAAGGCACCAAGAGTAGGACTGCTTTCCCATCAAACACGATTTTTCTACTTTCTTCCAAGGGATTTGTTGCATAAGGTTTTCAGATGCACCTTCTGTGCATATTTGTTTTTTTTTGTGTGGATTTATTTTCTTTCAAATATTTCTTCACTGGCGTGTTTTGATTTCTCCCTTATGCTTATTAGTTTTTCTTTTGGAAATACACATACCTAAGTATTTTTTTTTTTGAACTGTTCAGACAAGGAAAACAAAAAATTCTTTCACTGAAATGACTACTGAAAAATTGTCTAAACATCAATATACTTCTGAAATTTACATCTGTGTTGGCAAAGACTGTTGTTTGAAAGAAGTTAACTGATTTTGATCTATGAGTAAACCCTGTCACGATCATATATTTTCTTCTTACGCTGTCCCTATTCCTTAAGGGAATGACTCAGAAGATGTCTCCTTGCCTTAGGAAGTTCTTTTTGTAAATAAAACATCTCTGGATCTTAATAAAGGACAGTTCTAAAAAATTTTGATGAGGTCTGAAAAAATATGTTAAAATATCATGATTTTCAGCGTCACCCCGCTCAACTATATATCTTTGAAAAACAAAACAAAATAAATTATAAATAGCACTGTGGGAAGTGCTTGTAAACCCGCCAGGATGCTGAATAGGTCTGCTGGCAGCAGGTAAATGCATGCATGATGCCAAGACAACTTCGTCGGGGTACTGAACAGGCCTGCTGGCAGCAAAGCAATGTCGGGTATATGAAAATTTGCAAATAAGAAACCTCTTAATGTCCTTTATTATGATCTAGAACTTCTTGGAAGGATATGAATATCAGAGTGGGTTAAATGGCAATCCTGTCGAGGCTATGGACGCCTGCTAGCAGTAGTGGATCTGTCAACAGTATTGGAGATTTTATCTTTAATATCGTGATTCGCTGGTCTTAAGACTGTTATCAATTTTCATCTTTTAAAACACTGCTGGAATAGTTGGTAAATGATGATGTTTATACGATTTTCTGGCTGTTATTTTTGAGTTGGAATTATCTTTACTGTCCTAATCTGAATTTGTTCCTTTTGGCAGAGATAACTTCTTCTACCAGTGTGTCACCAATGTTGGCAGCCAATTGACATTTTTCCATTGTCTTCTAAGCTTCCTACACCAATGTTTTGCAAACATCAATTTTTTTGTCACAATTTTCAAATAAATGACACTTTTGTTTTTGCGACATTTGCACATTTACCTTCGTTTTTGTTTTCACGACTGTAAGCATGAAAACTTGGTCTTTCAAAGTCGCATTAGAATCATTATTGAATTGTCATTATCCTTCTTGTTGATATGCCCATTGTGCTTACGCTTCACTTATCATTATGCAGTTGGTAAAAAATTTTGATCTGTACTCATTGGACATTCTTGGATTGATTATGTTACTTTGTCTCATTGAGTTTGTGATGCATTGGTGATTGGATTTATATGTTCTTTGATTTGATCTACTTGAACATTGGTTTCATAAAGATATATAAGTGTTATGATTAAACCCTTGATATATTTCATTTGATATGACACCTAGTTTAAAACGCATTGGCACATTGGTTAAACTCTTGATATGAAGTGTTACAACGCATGTCACATAGTCAAAACATTATTATTGGTTTCGATTTGTATGTTGGGTGTTTAAAACTATGGCATAAATTTGATTGCGTGCGTTGGTTTATACACTTACCATTGATTTCATTGGTCGCGCAAGTGACATGATTTTTAAAACTATACAATAGTGGGTTGAACAACTATAAGCGTCAGCGGTTGTACCTTGGCAATAACTATTATGCATGGCAGAAATAAGCTCCACCACCTTCACATGATGTCATTAATGTCTATCCCTTATCCCTATTTCACCTCTGTTACCTTGGGTAACCCTTCATGCACTCAGCTCTTATGTATGCTATCATCCAAACCCTGGCTCGTTCACCGTGTGCTCGGCTCCATGGCACCGGTGGTGCGAATTGAGTCGAACGGTAGCCAAGCCTTGTTACTGTTCGACAATGCACGGAAGGACTTAGAGGATAGCAGTTCGCTCACCTTCGTGCAGAGGTTTGACAGTTTTAATTTATTTGTGGCATAGCAGTTCACCCTAAATTTTGATGGCTATAGAGCCAAGGTGGGTGACATTCAGTTGGAAATCAGTGAAGAGTTCATTAGCTCTGCCACCGGGTTATCAGCCATGGGCCAACATTGGTTCAAAAATTCTAAGGTGGAAGAGGTGCCATGGCCACTACTTTTCGTCTCATGAAAGGTCACATCCTGTGATAGAGCTATGCCCATTTCCATGCTTAAACCATGATGGCATGACCTTTTGATAGTAGTTAAACAATTCGTGACCTATGAGGGTTGATATGGACTCATTTTTCTCTACCACCTGCATTTGTTAATGAATTTTATAGGGTACCCATTGAATATGCCTTTCTATTTCCAGCGTAGCCTGTACAAAATGTCAAAAAGGTTTAAAAGGGAGAAGGCCGATAGTAGCCTGTACCACCATGGACTAATTAGACTTATCATTGTTCATCACTTAAGTCTCCATGGTGATAGCTGGCGAGCTTTTATCGCTCGAAATGGTTTTGATGATACAGACCATGTCCAAATTGACAAGCCTGTGGTTAATGACACCAAGGTCGGGCCACCAGTGCCCTTCCATGTCCTACTGCTCTCTCCTAAGCCTTCGGTTGACCCTGATATTGACTTACTCGATGTTATAACTGAGAAGGCTGAGGCTATAAAGAAGCTTCTGAGCAAAAAGGTTATAGGTAACCCTTCTGTTGATGGAAAAGGAAAAAAAAATGCTCGGCTTATCTCGAGAATGGATAGAAATAAGCCTAAACCTAGTGTTGAGCAGAAGCCCATAGTCCTTAGTGAGGATTCAGAATTTGACATAGAAAGATTCCTAGCTAGTGAGTACCCTTACTCACAGGGTCTGTTCTTCGAGCCACCTTATGAATTCATTTCGAATCTTCCCCCTTGCCTAAGAAACAATCCCAGTTACCCATGGATCAAACTACCCAACGAAACCCTCGGCAATGTAACCAAACCCTCACCTGCATCTTCAAAGCCCAGATAGTCGTCGTGTGACCAATGTGATGTGTGGTTGGAACGATACTATTTGGGTGTTCCTTTACTTCAATCGAAAATCAAATCGTTGGAATACCAAGTTGCAGTGTTGACCAGCCAAAAGGACAAGCTTCAAGCAATTGATAGGAAGCAGAGGACTACTGGTTCCATCGTTTTTCGGAATGTTGAATCAGCTACAACCGTTGTCAACTCCAAAATGTCATGATCAAGTCGTCTTCTCGTCATACAGGTAAATCCGAATTGCATTGGACATGCTGGAAAGTCTAGGATATATTTGTGTGTTTTAGTTTTATTTTAGGTTCCTAGTTTAGTTAGACTTGGGATATCTTCCCAGATTTTATGTAAACATTTTTGATAACTTCCACGAGGATGTTTTACCCTGTGGAAGGTCTTTAAATACTTATTATTTTTTGTAATAAAGGGAATCCTCACTTGTGGGTGAACCAGGCTATGGATTTCTAATACAAACTGAGACAGGAGTTGATGTTTTGCTATAGCTTTCGCTTTTCAATATATCAATCTTTTGTTTCAAGTTTATGCATGTAATTTGTAGTTGATTATAGACTACTTTAGCTATCATAATCTATTGCAGAATGATGTCATTTAATTAATGTGATCCATATCTGATTTCTTTCATTACTTTAAAAAATACAACAATTACTTTGTTCAGTTAATGAATGACAGATTTCTCTTCTTCATCAATTGAATTATTTTGTATAAGTCTTTGCATACAGGTTTATCTAACTGTGAAGATTTATAAATCAGAAGATTGTTGTAATTTTTTATGTCTTGTTTGTCCTGTAATCATACTTGAAGAGCACTGCAGCTATCATTTACGAGAAGCTCCTGGGTAATTTGGTGCAGGTTTCCTCCCTCCGATCAGCTGAGAAAATCATCATACATAGGACAAACCTGGAGCGTTTTTCCAGGTCAGTTTGTGATTTATTTGTTAGTTAATTTGTTTAGTATAATTTAGGTAGTTTAGCTAGATATATGTTTAGTTAAATGTGTAGTTAGAATTAGTATATTAGTTATTTAGTTTAGTTAGTTTTTGTTTTATTTATGTTCATAAAATTATAAAATCAACAAAAACATCTTTCTCTGTCTTGGGGCAGAATATAAATGAGTTTTTCAGGTTTTATTTAAATCTGTAAATTGTAGATATTGTACATTTTGTGAATAGGATTTATTTACGTTAGTAATTAGATAGTTAATTAGTTAGAGTTAGTATAGTAGTAGTTAGTAGATTGTATATATAGAATAGTTAGATTAGTTTGTTTGTTTAATAGTTAGTTTTAGTTAGATTAGTTAGTTTAGAATAGTTTTTCTTTTTTTGTTTTCTTAGGACCTTAGATCGGCTAACGAAGCCGCTAAACCCGTCAGGGTGGTTCACCCCAAATAGCTTGGGTTATTAGACAACCCCGGACTGGTTCCACTTTTCCAGTTGACGGACGATCAATTTCGCCCGTCAACACAACCTGAGGAAGCACAAACTCACTTAAATTACACGTTACTTATTAAAGGGTATGAATCCTTCTGTGCTCCTCCCTTCCACCCTCACTTCATAAGAATCATCAGTTCTTCTTCTTGGAATCTTCTTATGTTTTGATCTTCAGATATGGACTACATATACATATCAATTGTTGTGAGATATGAAGCATTGTGTCCCTTTGTTTGGACCATCACACCTCTTCATTTAGATTAACAATAATAGTGTTTGTTTTTCTTCATTATTTTTCAAATGTTATCGTGAAGGATTTTCAAATTAGTGAGAGTGCTTTTCATAAATCGATCACTAATATGGATCGATTTCATTTTTAACTCGATCCCATGCCTCTTTATTTCATTCTAAATTTTCGTTTATTAGATATAAGCTTTTTTATTATCTCTCTAATGCATGCATGTATTGAGTTACTTAAGATAAATCAGGACAAATTCTATTTCCTATCTGGTTTAACATTCCTTCTTGATCGAAATAAATTTCTCATTTTGTGTGTTAAATTTCGCACAAAAAATCTTCAGGATGTCTATTCCTTACGACCACAGGTGGTGACTGGGTGCTAATACAAATGAGTTCTTAATCACTTATCAATATCAACAATCACGTATTAATTACACATTGAGATGGATGACTGTCATTACTTCGTAACTTAGTCCTTCAGGAATTCTAACCTTTGCAATCATTCAACCTTCTAGAGTGTATTTCACTGAAGTGTGTATATTATATCATACTATCATGTTTTATTTTCACGATCAATGGTTCTCGTTCACTTCAGAACTTCGATGTTTTAGGACTCCGGTATTTGCAATATTCCAACTCTTCCAGAGCAAATTCTATCATAGTGCATATCAACACTTCCGTGCTTAATAAACTTCACATGTCCAGGATCTAGGACCATGGGCTTAAGAACAGAGGAGCTCCCACTCTTTGGGTATTCGACTATTCGTGACTCCAAAACTACGGGATACTCAAACTATGAAGTAATTCAATCTCTCCAGAGTTTTACCTACCGAATAAGTCATAGAATGGTAGTGACCGCTTGGTGTCGATTAACACCTCCCTTTACACTATCCTTCCACTATATTAATACAATGGCTATGAATTAATCAAACATTGAGATGAATGGATAGGATTATTTCATATTTTAAACTTGCGCGAGAGATAAATCTTCTTCCAACCTCCAAAACATAAACCATCTGTCCACACGTTATACACACATCATTTCAAAGATTTGAAGGGTAGTTTTCCAGACCACTTTGGTTGACTTCCTAAATGGATTATACTCGTTGATATGTATCTTAGATCGATGACTGTAAATGGATCCTATCCTCATTCTTTACACATGCTTGATCAATGGTCGAGAAAGAATTTGTACTTTGATGCTTTGGGGAGTTGCTGGTGGTAGAAATGGGTTTTGCCCGAAGGACATACTCCAAGAGTGACATATCTTGTTGATGTGGCACTGGCCGAGTGCCTTCCATGTGTCAATTATATTTGTGACTTACATATATCTAAAATTCCAACTTGACATTGACACTTGTATTAGCACCAGAAGTCACCTATGGATTGCGACAAAGGTAATCCCAATACCCATCAGTTTATATGTCACGGTTAATGGATTTAAAGAGGCCAAATGGGGAAGACTCGAGAGAATATCATTTTAACTTAGAAAACTGGGGCAATATGCATAAGAAAATGAGGTATTGATCAACTTTAGCTAGTAATTTGTAGTAGGGGTGAGTAGGAGGAAGAAATTGAAAGGAATATGTAAAGTTTTGCTCTGGACATCAGGTCCTCTAGCAACCTAAGGAGGAAAAAACTCTGAAAACAAGATCCTCTTGAATTCAAAGTTTTAAGATACTAAAAACTCTATAACTACACTACAATCAAACATTCATTACAACACAATCACCACAATCCATGCAAATCCTTTGATCATGAAAATTTAGTATTAGATGCAGATAAGATGGAAATAAAAGTTGGATTTCATTAAACAAGAAATCTCATATCAAGTTATATAACCAAAGAACTAGAGCTTCATTAAAACATTACAATACGGGAGCTTAGCACTACCATTGACCATAAAAAATATCAAAATTGAGTATTTATACTCAGAACAACTTGTCATCACCAGGAGTGTGACCTAGCTACTGCAATCAAATCTTTGCATCTGTGTCTCTTCTTCCAGTCTACACCTATATTTTTCTGTCAAATGCGATCTCAGACCAGTATGGGATTTGCAGGAGAATTCATTGGCAGGGGAACTTTGGGATGACAGTCTACCTCCACAACCATCTTTTCCATGCTTTCCATTTATGAGGTGAAATGAGGTTTCAACCACCTTCCCCATTTCCATTAACTACTTTCATCAGGATTGGGATGAAACTTGACACCCATGAATTCTCCAGGAGACGTTCACAACTCCTTCAAGTCAATCCCGATGCCTTGAGACCACATAGATATTCCCCTATGAAAATAGGAGCGCCCTCGGCTTCTAGAGTGGCTCTTCTCCATCGCTTCATGTGACCTCAGGTCATGTCCTGGGGATTATTTTCGTGAAATTTTGGGACTTCACATTTTGGGAATCTTCACTCCACTTGATTCCAAATATCCTGATACTTGAACTTGCGAAATGGCCCATCTAGATCGACAATTGGGCCTACTTCGAATTTGATGGCCACGATCATCTCCCCAAATAACCTTAGTCACCAGCCACCCAATGGGTGCATGCCCTTATTTATAGCTCCTCTTTCCTTATGACTGTGGGTTGTGACCACATGCCCAATTCCCAGGCGCTTCATGATTTCGTGTTTCGCAACTTCGTGTCATGCTCCATGTTGGGCTATTTAATTTTTGTAATAAAGTCCCACATAAATTTTCAACCAGGTTCATAAACTGATGAACTGCAGACATAGTATGTGCAGGTAACTGACATAAGTATACCCTACTTTTTATTTCCAGGAGCAAGAGGTCTAGGAAATCTATCAATCAAGAAAAAGCTCAAACCAAACTACCATTTCTGAAACTTAGCAATCAACCAGAGATCTAATCATGTAAATTCTATCCTATGCACACAGAGAAATCATCTATTTATGAACGAAAACCAAAAGAGCAATTCCCCAAGCAGATGTTTATATCAACCAACTATATGGATTCACTCAAGTGTACATGTGATTATGTTACTAACCTATCATGAGACTAATTAGCTGAAGGATGTTTCCTATTAACCAACCCTATTCTTAACCTAAGAGGCTTAACTCATAACAAGCATGACAGACTACGGGGTGCCATTGCATTCTTACCCACAGATAAGAACCAGTGTATAGGGGAATGACTTTGAAAGAGTCTTGCCACACGCTTGACAATTAACTTGATGAAGTAAATAAGTAACTATATTCTGGGAAGACTTGCAACTATCAGCAAAGAATGTAAACACACAACTTATACACTAATCAATAGCTACACTATAATGTAAACACACAACATGCATTTAAACTAATCTCTTAGCTCCTAAAATGTTATCTCTCATTGCTACAGTACCTCTAGAGGTCACACCACGCATAACAAGACAATAGTTCAAATCCCCAAAGACAAGTTCTCATCAACAAACTATGCCCTTAATACCATAGAGTCTGAATATAGTAACTGATTACCCTGTAGATACGATCCATTCTTTCAACAGTAAAATATGTATTCAAAGTTTATTAAGATGTGAACACGTCATCACAAAGCTTCTATATTTAATATTAATCCTTTTTTTTTATCTGAAAATAAGTGACGAAGTATCTCCTTGTGAACATATATAAGTGATGGAAGTCTCAACTTGATCATACATCTCATTCCAGATCGTTATAATGTGCTCAATAAACCATCCCTTGTTAATTTATAATCAATCCTGTGCATATCGTATTATAACCCTAGGTTGTCATATACATAGTAGATGAATTCGAAATCTCAATGCAGTTGTATCCAGTGAATGAGGTGAGTGATTACTTATTCATCATTCATGGGAAGTATTTAAATGAGGTATTCGAGATTAAATAAGATGCAAATAAATACTAAAACATATGCGACCTTCAAGTGTCTACAGAGATAAACTTTGGTGAAATAGATGCATATAATCATTCATTTGCAATCTATGTGTTCATATGAAAGATTATCCATCATACTAAGGGAAATATGATTAATAACTTAAGAGAAATCCCCAATGGGTACAAGACACACAAAACCTCAAGTGAAACTTAGGATCTAGAGATCTCTTCACACCATTCGAAAATGCAACTGCAACAAAATAAAGAACATGTAATATACAAATAACTCAACTTACCAGGGGAGGTGGGCCCATGCTTTCCCAAGTAGTGAGAAGAAAAAGGTTCAGTAACTCACCACGCTTATGAAGAAGGATAAATCAAAAACCTAATTAATATCACACATAAGCCCTTACTTTACTTACAACACATTCATCATAATATCAAGACAAGAAATGGATAACACGATTTTTCATTATCTTTTGCAAAGAGTATTTACAGCTTAACCTTTACACAAAGCGAACCCCATCATATATATATGGTTCTGAGTATATCAGATTACATTACTTTCCCTAGTTCTCAGGAACTCAGGACTAAAAATGACTTAACAAAACTAGAGGATCTTACTAACCATGATTTCCTCTATCCCAGGAAATCATTACAACCATCTTAGATATCGTCCTGTGCTGAGTTCAGACCCCAATCTAGTGCTACTCTATAAGATTTGTTCGTGGGTTGATTCTGTGTAATTGAAGACTACTGGGCACAAGGGAAATGGTCAACAACCATTGCATTAATCATAAAAACAATACCCATGCTGCCAACTTCGTCCTGGGTGCACGCAGCTAGGAGAAGCTACAACCTTAGGTACCAGAATGCTTGCGTAGGTATTGGAAAGCCAAGAATAGTGTGGGAAGAACTGTTGCATTGAAAAGGTAAGTGTCTTTTATCATTGGTAAATAGATAGCTAAAATATTGTAATTAATTTATAAAGAACTTAAAAAATTATCGAAATAAACAACTTTTACCTCATGTTGTAATTAGGATCTTTAGGCAAGCAAATAGGTAATAATAGGAGGTAATAAGTTGGATTTAAATTCCTAGGTAGGGGGTTAAATGGAAAAAAGAGGTGTATGGTGAGTGACAAAATGGGATCTCAACACTCCATGCTCAAACCTCCAAGTTGTGAAATCGCGATCTCTCGGATCAAGTGCCACGCGTTCCTGCTGGATCAGACATCCCAGATGAATATTGACATTTTGGGACCTCGACATTTTGGGACTCGGGAAATCTACACACTCCTTACTTCGGTTTTCCTAAAATGACTTTATTTGTGGTTCGGATCTGGTGCCACACATCCTGCTGGATCAGACAAATCCTGTTGATTTTGGGTTTCAGGGATTCAGATCTTTTACAAATAACTTCAACAATGTTTCGAAATCATGATTCCCATGCTTATAATTTTCCATTAATATATGAACTTCGAAATGAAATTTCCTCTGTCAAACTGAAATTTCTCGCTCACTTGATTCAATTCCATATCATACCTCTCTAAGTGCTATGCTTGTGCTTATGGCTGCGGCCTTTGTAAACAAATTCTTGGATGACTAGCTGAGGTCTAGGGAAAGCAAAAGGATCGACGAAAGAGGTGGAGAGGGAGGTGATAAAAATTAGAATAAAACAAAAAATCTTAGGGCTGATACTTCTTAGGTAAGAGAATCAAGGAAAATATGTCACCCAAATGGATGAAGGAAAACATAAGAGAAACTTCAAACCGAAAGGAAAAACTTAAGAATTGGTCTGCGAAAGGAGAGAGACAGGGAAAAACACATACCTAGGTAGAAACCACAAACCCACATGACTCTTGAAAAGTTTGTGTGATAACATTTGTCTCCACAGGGGATGGCATGCTCCCAGTGGGCTGCCAAGAACAAGTAAATCTAGTGACTTCGCTATTGGGCTATGGAGTCTAGCTCAAAATGTTTACAGAAGAAAACAAGGAAATATGTACACTGATTTACTAAAAAAAATGAAAACAAACACATGGGCTCTAGAAAGAGCCTATTTATGTACAATCCTAGGCTAACTGAATTTTACAAAACACTAGGTGAAAGAAAAATTCCACCATAGCCACCCAAATTTCTCAGTTATATAATTCTTCTCTTCGCTGCAAATGATCCACAAAAGGTGAGGGAAGTATGAAATCAGAATGAGAACATGATTTGGAACACCGACCATACCCCTAAGTGATGATAATATGAATAACCTTGCAGGCTGCAGTTCTTTTGGAAAACATAGCTCCATATACAACCCCACGGGGTCACAAAATTTATAATCAGGAAAGCTCAATTGGTAAATTACCTCCTGCACTTCCTTGTTGCTCACTTGTCGTTCGATGTTCTTAGAGTGTATAGGTGGGTAGAGGACTAATGTAGGTTGGCTTATCCTAGGTGATACTTGCTCATTTGTAGGTTCAAGATAGGAGATAAAATGCACCTTTAGCTCCTCCATTTCTCCTTTGTCTGCTCTGATAACATCTGCTAGATGAGAGCAAGAAGTCTCTTCATGTATATTCATGGATGGATCTTTCTCTATCATGTTTCTCTTGGTAGGAGATTTATTTTTCATAAGAATATTGGCAGCCTATGCTTTCTACTTCTGAATACTCTTCAGGGGTAGGTGAGCGCATAACTCTTCTATCTTGCAAAGAGAAAAGAACAATATCTTGATTCTTTTCTTCAACCATTTCTTCTTTTAAAACTGAGACAACAGGCATACTAGGGGCGGAGAATAATGCATCCATAGCTATGGAATCAGCAATTCTATCATCAATCATATCTGGAAGGAGTTCTTCTTGGTAAATAGAGAGAGAAAACTTTCCATCCGTATTTGCAAGATACTCACTTTCATCCTTTCTTTCTCTATCAATCAGATCTTTACCAGACTCATCACACGAGGAACACTCTATCATCTGCAGAATGTAGAGTGCGAACCTCTTACAACAGTCATAAAAAATAAGATGAGCCTGATAAATCTTCCCATAATATGAATTGAAAACATCATGAAAATCCTTCAGAGAATGGATACTAGCAGCAGGGAGAGATAGACACCATCCAAGAGCATCTTCTTCTAAATAAAAACAAAACATATTGATCCAGACATCCTCGTGAAAGAATCCATGTTCAAGCATGCATACATGAAATTTTAATAAGTTCTCACTGGGATGGTCATGCTTGCTTCCTCTGAATCTCAAAAGATAATCATCCCATTCGTTTATAGCCGACACTGGATGTGGATAACCAGATATGGATGAGAAATTGAAAGGGGAAAACTTCTGAACCAAGATAGCCGATAGATGTGGCTCCTCCTTTTCTTATTCATGGCTTTCCCCAAGATCAATTTCATAATCACTATAAACAGGAACCATGGAAGAGCTCTACTTTTCTTAATCCTCACTGGGATATCCGTCAAAAGCTGTTTATTCTTGGTCAGTATCTGACATCACTTATTCATCATAAGAAGGGCTGCCAAGAACATATGTTTTGAGGACTGTAATATCTTTTGCATTTTATTCATATGAGTAGCAAGAGAAATCTGCCCCCAATCCCTCTATTCTTGCAAAAAAATATTTTACTAGCTCCATGAACTCCTCCGAGGTATATCCTTCTGTTGACGGCCGAAACAGTCCATCCGTCAACTGGGAGAGTGGAACCGGTCCGGGGTTGTCTAAATAACCCAAGCCGTTTGGAATGGACCACCCTGACGAGTTTAACGGCTCCGTTGGCCGCTCTAAGGTCTCCTAAGAAAACCAAAGAGAGAATTGATCTGAGCTAAGTAATCTAAACTAAGGAAACTAGAAACTAATAAAAATCAACTAAATCAAACTAACTAAATAAATAAAAGAAATCAAACTAAAATAGAGGAAACTAGAAACTAATAAAACAAATAAAGAAACTAGTATACTAAATATAAACTATGCAAACTATTCTATCTTCAAACTACAAATTATCCTAATAATAACTCAAATCAACTATCTAATTATCAATTTAATTATAGTTTATTCACAAATATACATTACATACAATCTACAGATTTGAATAAACCTGTGAAACTAATTTGCTTGTTGTCCCTAAGACAACAAAGATAACTCTTTTTTGATTTTATGATTTATGAATAAGAAAGTAAACTAACTGAAATTAAAACAAATCAAAATTATATCTATATTAAACTACTTAATAAAAGAAGTAAACTAAATACTAATTAACCTGGAAACGCTCCAAGTCTGCCCTGTGTATGATGACTTCTAAGTTGATTGGAGGAGGGAAACTCACACCAGTTAATCCAAATGCTTCTCGTAAACGATCAGCGATGTTGCTTCTTGAAGTATGTTACAGGACAAACAAGACATAAAAGAATGTCATAACAATTTTCTGATTATAAATTCCTGCAAAAGGGGAAACCTATTATGCAGCAAACTTATATATTACAGTTCGATTTATGAAGAAGACAAAGCTA
>ML777161.1:1349070-1391108 GCA_009831015.1 Picea engelmannii
TCTTTACTCTTACTGTCCATATGCTGTATGTTGCTTGATGACACATGAAGAAATATTAATAATTGTTAAGAAGGTGTAAAATTGTTTAAGCTTATAAACAACTGATTCACCCCCCCTCTCAGTTGTTTTAGTATTTCCAACACCCTCAAACCATTGCTATTTCTCAAATTTACCTTATAATCTTACCAATATAATTCGTTTGCACAATGAAACATTTGCATTCCAAAGTTTTTAGAACATTGCAATCGAGAATTTCTCATGATATCAATGATTCAAGAACCTATAAGAATAAGAATAAAAACATATGAGACCAAATTCATCATAACATTGATAATATCAAAATAAAACCAATAAATCTTGATGCTCACAAGCTTAGTAATCAACAGATCCAAATGCACAATGATGGTAAGACATAAGTTTGAAAAACCTTTTGCAGTCATGCGATAAACCAATGGTCAAGTGTGCTTAGGAGAAATCAATAAAAGACGACTACAGTCTAGACGATGAAAAAGGTATTTTCACACTTTCAGTTGTGAAAATCAAATCAAAACCAAATTGCAATTGTCGCAAAAATGAAACAAATGTCTTGAAGCACGATGCGACGATCATTTGTCATCAACGAGACAAGAGGTGTAGGCAACATTTTTTAAGAGCAATAAAAAAATGATTTGGCTGCCAACACCTTCATTCTCATACATTTCACAAGAACGAAATATGTCCTAAACACCATCTCTATATTCCACACAATAGATATGAAGAATTAACTGAGAGGAATAAAATTTTTGACATTGAGTATTGAAATCTACACGAAACTCTCTCAGGGACAAGATGCTAGTAGGGGGCAAGGATAGATACCACTCACGAGCATCCCCGTCTAATGAGAACATGAACATATTCATTAATACATCCTCATGATGTATATCCCATTGATGCATGAGTTCATGAAACTCAAGGATATGCTCAACAAGATTGTCATCTCCGTGTTTTCTAAATATGGGGAAAAAATCAACCCACTAATCCACAGTAGGAACAACATTTGGAAAACTAGGGACAACAAAGAAATTAAAAGGAGCAAACCTCCGAGCCAATATTTTGTCCATTTCAAACCAGTGGAGTCGCTGATTGATTTTGGAATAATGGATTTTCCATTGGATTCTTTAATCATGGAGTCTCCAGGTGAATGATATGTAGTCTGAATGTGTCTAGTATTTGTTCACCATCAAATACCATATCTGATCATTATCATTCTCCTAGGGAACTTTTCAATATGAGAAAGCAACTAAAATCCTTCTTCGAGAAAGATTTCCTTTCTGGATAATCTTCTCTAGTCAAATTCAGGTGTTGCTAGAGGCAAATGTGGAGTAGACCTTGTGTGTCCCCCTTTCAGAGCCACAACTGAAATAGTGGAGTCAAAATAGTGGAGTTGCCAGGTGCAAGCTGCAATATTCAATGGTTCTGATATTTGATGCACCTTCAAAATCATAAGCTCTTTGTCGTTCTATCCTAGGTAATTGTCTTCAATTCGTTCCTCGACAACGACGCCAGAAATTTTAGCACAAAAAGTCACCTATGGATTGTGACAGAGGTAAGACTAGTACCCATCAATTTATATGTCATGATTAATGGATTTAAAGAGGTCAAATGGGGTAGAATCGAGAGAATATCGTTTTAACTCAGAAAACTGGGGCAGTATGCACAGGAAAATGAGGTATTGATCAACTTTAGTTAGTAAGTTGTAGTAGGGGTGATTAGGAGGAAGAAATTGAAAGGAAGATGTAAATTTCTGCTCTGGATATCAGGTCTTCCAACAGCCTAAGGAGGAAAAAAATATGAAAATAAGATCCTCTTCAATTTGAAGTTTGAAGAGACTGAAAATGCTATAACTACACTGAAATCAAACATTCATTACAACACAGTCACCACAATTCATGCGAATCCTTCGATCATGAACATTCAATATTAGACATAGATAAGATGGAAATAGAAGTTGGATTTCATTAAACAAGAAATCTCATATCAAGTTACATAACTAAAGAACCAAAGCTTCATTAAAACATTACAATACAGGAGCTTATCTCTACCATTGATCATAACAAAATATCAAAACTGAGTATTTATACTTAGAACAACTTGCCATCACCAGGAGTGTGACCTTGCTACTACAATCAAATCTTTGCATCTACGTCTCTTCTTCCAGTCTACACCTACATTATTTTGTCAGATGTGATCTCAGACCAGTATGGGTTTTGTAGGAGAATTCGTTGGTAGGGGAACTTTGGGCTAACATTCTGCCTCCACGAACATATTTTCCATGCTTTCCATTTATGGGGTGAAATGAGGTTTCAACCACCTTCCTAATTTCCATTAACTATTTTCATCGGATTGGGATGAAACCTGACACACATGAATGCTCTAGGAGACGTTCATGACTCCTTCAAGTCAATCTCGACGCCTTGATACCACGTAGATATTCCCCTGTGAAAATACGGGTGCCCTCGGATTTTGGAGTGGATCCTCTCCATCTCTTCATGTGAGCTCGGGTCATGACCCGGGGCTTCTTTTCATGAAAATTTGGGACTTCATATTTAAGGAATCTTCACTCCACTTGATTCCAAATATCCTGATACTTTAACTTGCGAAATGGCCCATCCAGATCGATGGTCAAGCCTACTTTGAATTTGGTGACCACGATTGTCTCCCCAAATAACCTTAGTCTCCAGATGCCCAATGGGTGCATGCCCTTATTTATAGCCCCACTTTCCATATGACTGCGGGTTGTGACCACAAGCCCAATTCCCGGGTGCTTCGTGATTTTGCGTTTCATGACTTCGTGTCATGCTCCATGCTCAAACCTCTGAGTCGTGAAATCACAATCTCTTGGATCAGGTGCCATGTGTCCCCACTAGATTGAATGACCCAAATGAATATCAAAATTTCAGGACCTCAACATTTTGGGAATCGGGAAATCTGCGCACTCCTTACTTTGTTTTTCCTGAAATGACTTTCTTCGTGGTTTGGATCTGGTGCTACACGTCTTACTGGATCGGATGACTCCTACTGATTTTGGGTTTCATGGATTCATATATTTTAAAAATAACTTCAACAACATTCCAAACACTTTATTCCTATGCTTATAATTTGCTGTTAATCTTTGAACTTTGAAATGAAATTTCCTCCGCCAAACTGAACTTGCTCGCTCACTTGATTCAAGTCCACATCAAACAAATCTAAGTGTCGTGCTTGTGCTTATGGTTGTGGCCTCTGTAAAAAAATACTTGGATGACTGGCTGAGGGTTAGGGAAAGAAAAAGGATTGGCAATAGAGGTGGTGAGGGAGGTGATCAACCTTAGAATAAAATAGAAAATCTTAGGGCCGAGACTTCTTAGGTAAGACAATCAAGGAAAACAGGTCGCCCAAACGGATGAAGGAAAACATAAGAGAAACTTCAAATTGAAAGGAAAAACTTAAGAATTGGTCTGCAAAAGGAGAGAGACAGGGAAAAACAAAGACCTAGGTAGAAACCACAAACCCACAGGACTCTTGAAAAGTTTGTGTGATAACAACTTGTCACTAGATAAATGTGCCACGTGTCCTTTCCGATGTGATATTGCTGATGTGGAATATGATGAAAGAAGCTCTCAATGTGTGTTCTATGTGTCTTAATTCATGACTTAAGAGCTCTAGCCTTTGGGTGAACTCATATGTTCTGAACCCTTTTTCTTTGAAGTGGTCAGCACTGAAGTTGACCACCATTGGACCCACCTAACCTCATCCAACAATCACTATGCATTTCCCAAATCTGATGACCCTCATTTACTTCAGGACTTCGGGGCTCTGATCTTCAGGTGAACTCATATGTTATGAACCATTTTTCTTCAAATTGGTCAGTGCCGAAGTTGACCACCATTGGACCCACCTAACCTCATCCAATGGTCACTATGCGCTTCCTAGATTTGATGGCCCTCATTCACTTCAGGACTTCAGGGCTTCGGCCTTTGGGTAAAATTACTTGTTCTTGGATTATTTTCACCAAATTGGTTAGCGCCAAATTTGAATTCTGCTACGCAACCTTGATCTACCATCTATCATTGATCTCAAATTGCTCCTTAGATCCGACGACTTATTTTTACTTCGGAACTTCAGCTTCGACTAAAAATCCTTCATGCAAATTTCCTTCAGTCGACATTATCCAAAGTGGTCAATGTCGGGCTGAACATGTGTACATCATTTACATGATCGATGATCCATGAATCTTATTAGTCAATATGATGGTCCATATTTTTCCCGAAAACTACATCAACAGACAATATTCCTCCTCGATTCTTTTGGAGTTTTACTATGGGGATTTCAATCCCGATAGCGTTTCTGCAATGCGTTCTCTCTTCTGAAATTTGGGTTAATGTTCTTCTGCACCCTATTTGACATCAATGAAAAAATCGTGTCATTCTTTCCAACATAATGTATATCCCACCATTATTCAAAGGGTTATTCAACGACGAAAATATGATGTAGAATGAATGCTTTGTTCTTCTATTAGACTTTTGGAAAGTTTCGCAAGTTTGAGAGTAGGCATGAGAATATTTGAATAATGTTTTATAGTAGTAACCAACTCTCAATATATTGTGGGAAGTCATATCTCTTGAAAAATTACCTCCAACTGGTCAATCATTCATATCTTTAAGAAATTTTTCGGCATCTTGCTTTTCAAAACAACAGAGTAGAACTCCATCATAATTGTTTCTAAACAAGATACAAGGAACCAACTAATACCGTATGGAGTTCAACCCTCTTTTTTTTGGAATTGAGATGATTAGGAGCTATTCCATGATGAAGATAGTATTTTAGGTCATTGTAACACAAATTTTCAAATGATGGGTCATAAGGAACTTTTTGAGTGTATAGAGTTGGTTCCTCTTTCCATCTATATTGATCTGGATTATTTTCGACATGAAATGAGAGTGGAGAAATAATCAAGAAATGTACAATATCATATATCCAATAATATAACAGAGATATATCCATAAACACTGAGATACAGTAATACAAAATTTCTATTAATGAGAGAAATGTACAAAAATGTAGAAATACAAAGTGAAACTCACTAGAAAGGTGGCATCTTATCTCTGAGAAGAGATGTGATGACTACTCACATTCACAAGAATATGATTGTTACAATGAGGATCCAAAGGGATTTTTAACATAAATAAAATCCAAAACCCTAACCTCAGAAGATTAAAAGCCAACAATTTTGTGGACCCCGTTTTGGGTAGTTTGGTGTATCAACTTCCCGTGGGCATAACTTTGGCATACGATCTCTGTTTGGGGTGAACGATAGCTCATTGGAAAGGTATCAATGAAGAGATTCATTTTGGGGTCTCAATTATATCCATTGAATATAATTAAGGTGATCAATCATGAAAAAATGTTTTTTAGTCCCTCAAAATGGCCCCAAAAGTTTAGGAACCAAAAACCTGCTAAAAAGAGTAAGTTTCGAAAAAACTATTTTGATCCAGTTGGAATAGGTGGGTGGCCACCGGTATCCACCTAGAACACATATTATTCTTGATCTTCAAAATCCATGATCCTAGTTTCCAAATTACAAAGGCCTTAACCTTTAATAATATTTTAGGGTTTAAATTCAAGGTCATATGCCTGTAGAGTAGTTATCCAATTTCCTTATCTCCCTGTTAGCTCCCTATGCACAAACATAGATATGACCTTCAGGTGAGGGATGATCACTTTGGTATAGTTCTTAAAAATATATGATATGAACTATTTGATGGCTTTGTGGAAAGAAAAATATTTCTTGTCCACTGATGGGTAATCAATTCAACACCTTGTATTCTAGTGCTCATGAATGTGATGAGGAACTCATTCCCTTGCTTGTTCTTCTATGTGAGCATTGTTGCAAGTGAATGGTCAGAGGTAAAAGTATACAATAAACATTCCTTAGTAAATATGCACTTTGTAAAGAATGTGCAATTACTACAACGACCTTAATATTTTCAAAGGCCTTCTGTTCAACAACCATCCACTTAAATTGCAGGTCTTTCTTAATCATCCACTAAATAATTTTAACAATTTCAGCAAAATCTGGAATAAATCTTCTTATGAAATTGATGTTTCCAAAAAAGGACTACATATACATTTTGTTGTGTGGCAGTGGTATTTTCATAATATCTTTAGTTCACTATGATTCCACGGAAATACCATCCTTTGAAATAACATGCCCCAACAATTTTACTTCTAAAATAACAAAGATGCTCTTCTTGGGGTTCAAACAAATACTATATCTTCTGCATCTTTCAAATATTTACTTCAAATGTTTTGGGCGATCAAATATTTTCTTTGCATAATCTTTGATTTCATCAAGATAGATCACCACACTATGACCACTTAGAAATTTGAAAGCTATGTCTATTTCACTTTAGAAGATAGCATTAACATTTATTAGAATGAAGGAAATTTTGTGATATGCATATGTTCTCCACTTCATCCTGAAGGTGTTCTTTAACCGATCTAGTTCTGCTATGAGAACCTGACTGTAACAATAAAACCTATCTAATAGAGAAAACATTTCATAACCATATATGAGCTGTAGAATTTGTTCCATAGGGGGAACTGGATAGTTTTCCTTATCAAAGGCTCTATTCAAATTTCAAAAGTCTATGCAGATTCTTATCTTCCCTGATGTTTTCCTAACAAGATCCATGTTAGACACCTAGGTTGAATGATGCACTTCAAATATGATCTGGGCGTCTAACAAGTTCTTTCATTTTTTTGAAGGAGTGATTCAAGGGTAGGATGTGTTTTTCTTAACTTATGTTGAAATGGATTGACACCTTCTTTAATAGGAATCACATATTGAATGATACAGGTGTGATAGGTCTTCAAATATTCACAGGTATAGGAGAATACATCACGATATATCTTGAAAAACTATGTGAACATATGCTTCTCTTCCTATGAAAAACAAGTTCCTATATTGATGTACTTTGGTTGTTTAGGGGTTCCTAGATTCACAAAAAAGTGCATCAAGGTAGATCTATTGGTCTTCAGGTTCACAGGCCTTATGAAATTGGTTTGTAGATCACAAATCATTTTGAGTGAAAAAACATTTCTTAGGATGCAATTATTTTAACCCTATTAGATTCTTCCTGATAGTTACAAAGATCTCATTCATGGGATTCATTATCTATCACCGAGTCCTAGAACACATTAGAGATAGTAAGGAAATTTATGATATGAGTGTCATTATTGAATACCCTCTAGTTAATGAAATTATCAGGTAATGAAGGCCTGAAAATGATTCAACATAGGATCCATTACTAAGGGGTGTGAACCTAGATGCTCCATTTTCCAAAGTATCTACAACAACATTTTGACAATGAGGTATATAAATAAAATTAAATTCTTCAAAGGAGTAGAGTAAGTTCCATACATCTTGCCCCGTATGGGGTGACAAGTGGCGTAGGCATGCCATATGGATTTTCACTCAGCCAGGGTTTAAATGTTGGAGGCTGTCACCATAGCACCCGCATTACGGATGCAGGACAACCATAACAACAGCTCTGCGATGGGAGGACTCCTCCCTCGAGCGAACATTTACGAGCTTGACAAGAAGAATGTTAAAGGTGGTCATGGGTATTTGCAATATGATTATTCATTTTCTCTTACTCCGGTCTCGGTTCTGCTCTGCGTTTGGAGGTGTTGGTGTAGCTTCGCACTCCTTGCGCCCTGGTTCACCATCCTTTCATGGAACTTTGATGCGAGTCCCTCTTCCTGTGCACTCAATTGGCTTCCACCCTCATCCCAGCCTGTGTGTATTTCCTGGAGAGCACTCTGCAACATGACTAGGAAATGAGGAATGCCTCGCCGTGGCTCTTCTTGGTACGCTCACAAGGAGCAACGACAGTGCAAAGAGCAACTCGAATGTGCTCTGGTCATGGCTACTTCTCTGTTGAGAAAGAAGGCTCGAGTTGAGGAGAAGAATCTTCTCTCCACCATCGTCGAAAAGGGAATTGGTTGCAGCAGTATGGACACCGTTATGTTGGAGGGCAGCACTGAGAAATTGTACCCGACTTGCATTGTAGAGGAGGACCCGACTTTGGAGGACCTGACGGCAATGGAGGCGCCTTGCGATATAGGGAGGTCTGGCAGTGGGGAATGCAAACACAATCTGGGTTTGGACATCAATTTTCCTGGTTGTATTGTGGAAGAGGTTCCTTGGCCAGACCTGGAAGCTGTGTTTGATGCTAGATGTGCAAAGGGAAAGGAAGGATGGCAGGATGACGTGAAGTGAAGAACGCCCGACGACGAAGGTGGTGACCTGCATGGCTTTCTCCTCCGTGAGGAGCACCTATCCTTGGTGTTTGAGCTCCGAGGCCACATGGCTGACCTGGAGCATCGTTCCCTCATCATGGGCCAGCGCCTAGACATGCTTATCGATGCCTACTCTGGCGCTCCATCATGGCGAAAATGTCCCCTCTGTGCACAGTCTTTCGCCATCCCGGCTGGCTCCACGTGGAAGACAAATGAAGGCGACAGGTCACCAATTACCTAGGTTTTTCATGTTTTATGGCTCTTTAGTTTTATGCTACTGTTTTATGTTCTCTTAGACTTTAGGGACCTGTCCTGTTTTCCTCCGGGCAGGACGGGTGCCACTAGTTTATAGTCGTTTTTGCTATGCACCTATGCTGGTTTCCGGTTTCCGGCAACATTTTGGATTACTAAGACTCTTGACTATGTACATTCTGATACAGTTTTTTGATAATATATTATAGCAGGCTCCTCCCTTTTGTATTTAAAAAAAAAAAAAGTTCCATATATCTTGTTGGTAAAATCTAAAGTGGGGAGACATGCAATGTGTAATATTTCTTACTTATCTAACAACTATTTTCGAATCACCAAATACATAGAGGAATTTTACCTTAAGATCAATGGATTTCTTATGGCCTTGGGTCAAGTCTTCATATTTAGTAGTATTGTTTTTGCATTCAAACTCTAAGTGATATGATATAAGAGTTTTATGTTGTTCTGGATCAATCAGTATGCATCCTACCCTGGATCCCTCTTGAGATGTAGTATTTCAAATATAAAATAGAAATATTTTAGCTAGAAATAGCATAACAACAATGATATAACAAAAACAATACCAGAATAACACCAGAAAGAGCACCTTGATTAATGATAGTAATGTTCACTTGCCTCTTCAAGGGGGAAAACTCCAACCCAGTAGAGCTCCATTACAATAATATCCAAGACAAAACTTCTCATACCCTCTACTCTTATTTATACTAAATCTATCTATCCAAAAGAACAATCTAGAGGAATATCCTTCTAGAAGCGGAAGCTTCTATTAGGCCTTCTTACATTTGACTTATTCCTCCTTATTGATAGGCCTTATTAATATTGACCTTTATTACATGGAAATATATTATTCTACATACTTGAGGGGTTAGGTAGGTTAGGTTCCTAACATACCCTGCCCCTTAATAAAAATCCTTGTCCTCAAGTCTTGAGAAGAGGAAATCACTGCAAAATGATAGCTGGCTCCTAGGTGGCTTCATATGGAGTTGCATCTTTCAACTAGACTAACACTTCCTTGATGGTGCGCTGACAAATACGATGCTCACGCTGGTCCAAAACTACTTGTGGCTACAACTAGATGGATCCTTCTTCATCCAACTTGGGAAGGCTGGTACGAGTTTGGAACTTAGTCCCAATCACCTTCTTTAAGTAGGAGACACACAAAAAAAGATGGATCTTAGAAGAACTAGGCAAAGCTAACTAATAGGCCACCTGTCCCACGTGCTTGACAACTATATAAGGACCATAAAATTTGGTCTCCAATTTATGACAATGTTTGGCCTTGAGTGAAGTTTGTTTATAAGGTTGTAGTAGAAGAAATACTTGGTCTCCTTCAACAAATTGACGTTCTGAGTGATCTTGATTGGATTTTTGCTTCATGCAATTATGAGCCATGACCAAATTTTCTTTGAGGGTATGGAGAATAACTTCTCGAAATATAAGCATTTGGTCAACCACCTGAACCCTCGAGACACCTAACACATAGGAGAGAACAAAAGGTGGATTTTGTCCATATACTTCTTCAAAAAGAGTCATGCGAGTAGCTATATGGTAAGACATGTTGTCCCACCATTTAACTAATCATAACCATTGACCCCGTTGATTTTTCCTTTCAGAGGTAAAACACATCAAATAAGTCTCCAAACACTTGTTGACAATTTCAGTTTGACCATCAGTCTAGGGATGATAGGCGGTGCTGAGATGCAATTGGGTGCCCTGTAGCTTGAACATTTCTTACCAAAAATTGTTGGTGAAAGTGGGATCTCAATTAGAAAAAATAGAATGAGGCATTCCATGAAGCTTGAAGACATGATCCATGAAAAGTTGAGCCATAATGGATGTAGAAAATGGATTTTGAAGAACACATAAATGAGCATACTTGGAAAGATGATCAACTACCACCATGATGACTGCCTTATTGCCTAATTTAGGTAATCCCACAATAAAATCCATAGATATGTCCCTCCAAATAGCAGGTGGAATCAGAAGCGGTTAGAGTGTGCCAGGGGATTTGATTGTTTCTCCCTTGTTACAATGACAAACATCACATTTTGCACAAAAGTGCGAACGTCCTTTTTCATACCATCCCAAAAAAAAGAATATTTGACCCTGTCATAGTTTTTGGTAAACCTTGAGGGCCTAGCTGTGGGTGTAGCATGAAGCACAAAAGAATCATGGATTTAAGTTGTGACTATTTACTTAAATACAAACGACCTTTGTAGAGAAGCTCATCATTGTGCCAAGAGTACCCTGGGGAAACTAGAGAAATGTATTGCAATTTTTGGATCAGATGAAAATTTTTAGGATCTTGTAGCCATTCTTGGTGAACAACATGGAGTCAATATGGTAAAATGAAGGATAGGGAGAAAAGAGAACCTTCATCTTCATATTTTTTAGAAAGAGTGTCAACAACCACATTTTCTTTTCCTTTCTTGTAAATGATCTCATAATCATATCCAAAGAGATTAGTTACCCATTTTTGTTTCTATGGAGAGGAAGGTCATTGCTCCAGAAAATACTTGAGGCTTTGATGATATGTATTAATTTGGAAGTGTTGTCCCAAGAGATAAGGGCACCAGAGATCCACTGCATGAAGAATAGACAACATTTCCTTTTCATATATTGATTGTCCCAAATGATGTTCTGACAATTGTTTGCTGGTAAAGGCCAAAGGTCTTCCCTCTTGCATAAGGAATGTTCCAATTCCTCTCCCAGAGGAATCACATTCTAGGACAAATGTCTTTGTGAAATCAGGAAGGGCCAAGACTGGAGTAGTGCACATAGCCACCTTCAATTCTTGAAAGGCCTAATAAGCTCTGGGAGTCCAAGTGCAATAATTATTTTTAAGGAGAGAAGTGAGAGGTGTCACAATCTTTCCATAATTTTGAAGAAACTTGCGATAATATCCTGTTAAACCCAGAAAACCACAGAAGATTTTGATAGTCTTGGGGCGTGACCAATACGACATTACTTCAATCTTCCTAGGATCCACACAGACACCAGCCTTGCCAACAATATGACCCAAGTACTTGACTTCTGAGGTGCCAAAGGAACATTTAGAGTGTTTGAGGAAAAGTTGATGCTGAGAGACTAGATGGAGAACTTGATCCATGTGGAAAAGATGGGATTTCAAAGTTTTACTATAGATGAGAATATCATCAAATAAAACTAAGACAAAATGACAAAGAAAAGGATGGAAGATGTGATTCATGAGGCTTTGGAAGGTGGAGGGGTAATTACACAGGCCAAAGGGCATGACCAAGAACTCATAGTGACCCTCATGAGTTTGAAAGGTAGTCTTGGGGATGTTAGTGTCTTGCATATGTATCTGGTGGTATCTAGAATGAAAATCAAGTTTACTGAAGTACTGAGCACCACTCAACTCATCCAAGAGATCATCAATGAAAGGAATGGGAAACTTGTCCTTGATGGTGAGTTTATTGAGGGAATGAAAGTCAAGAAACATGCACCAAGTACCTTATTTATTAAGTACCATGACCACATGAAAAGAATAAGGGCTAGTACCAGGGTGAATAACACCTACTTGGAGAAAATCTTGCACTATTTTTTCAATTTCATTCTTTTGGGAAAAGGGATGACAATAAGGGAGAACATTGGGAGGAAGAATTCCAAGAAAAAGGGGTATGGAATGATCATGAACACCATGAGAAGGAGGAAGTACCTGAGGAATGGAAAAAACAACTTGGTTTTTGGAGAGAATAGCTTGGAGGTCAGGATGCATAGAGGGTGTCTCAATCACTTGAATAGAATGGAGTTGAGAAATAATACCAAATTGTCCTTTCTTGGGGAGATTTTTCATGCGATGGGAACTAATGATATCAGGAGAACTGATTGTGAGACCTTGGAAGTGATACCTTTGTCCCTCTTGTTGGAATTGCATGGTTAATTCCTTAAAATCCATAAGAATGGGACCCAAAGTGCGTAACCATTCAACACCTAAAATAATGTCACAACCACCCATGTCAACAGAAAACATATGATATTTTAGGTGGCAATTTCCAATTTGAAGAGGTACATTTTCACAACTCCCACCACATTTCATGGACCCACCATTGGCTATCATGATTTGAAAATTATTGATAGCACAAATATAGCAATTGGTTTCCTGGGAAATGAAACGATGAATAAAATTGTGGGTGCTACCATTGTCAACAAGGATGATGAGATTCCTATGATTAATATAGCCAATGAGATTAATGGTTTGTTTATCAAAGAATCCAGTGAGGGCATGCAAGGAAATGAGTGGTTCAACTTTAGGTGGGTCAGCGGGCTCTTGGGTAGCATTGGGAAGGGAGGGCTCTTCAACAACTGGAACTGTCACATCTTCTTGAGGAACATCTTCAGAAATGGCCATAATTGTTTTTGTTCCTTACACTTGTTCCCCCAAAAATATTTTTCATCAAAATTATAGGAAATACCCTTGAGTTGGCATTCAACCATTTAAACCCTAGTTAATTTTTGTACCTTGAGGGGAGTGACAAGGGGGTTAGGATTAGTGGGTCGAGGGTGAGGAAGAAAAGAGGGTCTTTTGTTCTAGGAAAAAATAAATTGTTGGGACTCTTTAGCATGTTTAGTAGCTTCCAACAAATTCTGAGGGAGGTTCAACAACTGGTTGACAACAGACTGGAAGGTGTTAAATTGGTTCATGAATTTGGCTTCCATGGTGTCAAATTTGTGTTGGACTTAGGTCTCGAATTATGAAAGGTGGGAATTGGTAGATCCAATCTCAAATGTCATATATTGGATGGAGTCCTGGGCTTGATTGATGGAATCTTGTAGGTCTTGGTTGCGAGTGATGGCCATTTGGAGAGGGGAAGTGAGGGTAAGGAAGAAATGAGTAGTAATTTCGCAATCAAAATGAAAAAGGCACATTTGTGCAGCAATAGATCTTGTCCATTCTATTTTTGTTTCCAAACCAAGGGGTAGGGTATTCAGGGTTTCTATAGAAAAGAGTTTTCCGTGTGTTATATCTCTCTGATATACTTGCAGGGTCCAACAATAGTACTCGACCCAATATCTCAGGGCACCAACTAAGGAGGCTAGACCGTTACCTCATCCATATTACTCGACTATCTAGGTACTGGAGAGTATCTTCCTGAGTGTTTTTCTTGGTGGAACTATAACAGTGAGGTGACCAATTGGTTTATCTATGAAGGGATTCAGGAGATCTAGGTCTATCCATATATAGGTGTTGTTTTTTGCACTACCACTCGAAGGGGTACCAACATGGGTTACAAGGGTGGCCAACAAATGTGCGCTTGAGTACCTCTTATATTTAGTGCATGTATTACTCCATGACCATGGGTTTATGTGAATAATGATATATCTATATAGATTTAATATTCCAGAATATGTCGATGAAAGTTCTCTGATACCACTTGTAGTATTCCAGATATAAAATAGTATGAAGAACATACATATTTTAGCTAGAAATGGCAGAAATACAATGATGTAACCAGAACAATACCAAAATAACACCAGAAAGATCACCTTGATTAATGATAGCATTGTTCACTTGCCTCTTCTAGGGGGAAACCTCCAACAGAGAAGAGCTCTATTACAATAATATCCAAGACAAAACTTATCATACCCTCTACTCTTATTTATACTAAATCTATCTATCCAAAAGAACAATATAGAGGAAGATCCTTCTAGAATCAAAATCTTTTATTAGGTATTCTTAGATTTGAATTAGTCCTCCTTATTTCTAGGACTTATTAATATTTACCTTTATTACATGGAAATATATTGTTCTACCTACTTGAGGGGTTAGGTTGGTTAGGTCCCTAACATGAGATCTAGATCCATCAAAGAAAAACGTCCAATGTGTGCCTATACGTGTTGCATTTATGATAGATTTGATTTCAATTTCTTCCTTTGTTTTAGTAGCTTTAGGGATGCTATTAGCTACAATGATGGTCTTCTTTTGAGGGGTGTTGGGATTAAAAGTATCAATAAGCATATCAAAGTATTGCAGTAGTGTGCATATATCATACATAGAAATGTTAGCTTTAGTTTTCTTAATATATTCAATAACACTATAACCTAAATTGTGCATTTATGTCCTACTTTTTGTTGTAATTGGTTGTGAATCATTGGGTTTGTTGTTAGATGTTGGAGTTTTGGGATTATTATTGGTAGTTGTCAGGGTATAAGTGCTTGGTTTTTTGTTGTTGGCTGAAACAAGGGTTTTATATTTAGTGTTGGCTATTTTTGAGACTAGGGTGCTTGGTTTCAAAGTGGGAACAAGGGGAATTATTTTATTGAGAGAGGTATTGGTCATTGGGGAAGAATACATAATGGGGAAAGCACCCTTGCCGCATAGTTTGTAGTTTCTAGGGATAGATTTTATGACTGGTGTATCTCCCATGAGAAATTGTTCAATCTGCTCATCATCTGAGTCAATATACCTATTCCATAGGAACATAGAAGACTATTGAGGGACCTTATCAATGGTTTCTTCATTTTATGCCTCCTCGGGTTGTTCATAATTTAAATCTTGTTGATCTAGCAGGTGGTTGATGACCAATTTCAAAGAGTTATCTCACTAAGGGCATGATTTTTACGAATTGTTCTGCTGATGGTAAGAACATAAATTATCCATGCCAAAGTTATCCATATTTAGTGTAAGTTGTTGGACCTCGTGTGGCTTTAGAATATATTCATTTATTTTGAATAAAGTTTAGAAAGGTCTAGGCCTCGAGAGCCCTTCCCCAATGTTCCTCTTAAGATCAAAAATGTTTTTCAACAACTTATTAACTAGCTTAACGATGTTGTCCAAATATCTCGGTTCTTTCCTAGGAGTATTGGTTAGTAATAATGATTTCTTCCCAATTGATTCAATTTCATCAGATGAGGGGTGTTTTTAAGAAGAAAACAATTTATTTTCTACAGCCTTAGCTTCTTCAAAATTCCAAGATAAGGAGTCCTTACAAACATGCCTATGTAAGGAATCAAAGCCGAAGTGTAATATTCAATTTATAGGGATTCCAAGGGAGAAGATTCAACAAAAAACTTATTGAGGACTATAGTAAAGAATTGATTTATAGTCCTTCACTTTCTCCTTTTTCATTTTTATAGCCCCTAACTCTTTGTATAAGGCCACATGAGTTTTCTCTTCCCCAAAATTTCCAATGAAATCCTTTTCAAAGTCTTCTGAGCCGGGTATAGAACATGGAAGAAGGATTGAATACCATTTGGAGGATTTTTTTATGAAGGTGTAAGGTAAACGTCTATAGAATACATATTCATAATGGATAGTGAGAAGACGGGTAGCTAAAAACAAATTCTTTCTATGATCTTCTAGTGAGCCAAGATTGTCTGGGTCAAATTTTGGAAGCAGTCTCTCTGGTTTTTTGGGAATTTCATACAAAGGTTGAACTAAGTTCAATGCACCTTGGGACAACCATGGTGGAATCACTACTCTTCCATTTATATTTTCACCCATGTTATATTCGAACTTAGGTTCTTGGTTTTCACCATCGAAGTTATGCTCGGACCCAGGTTAAGTGGGAGGAATTTGACTCAAGGGAACATGCACTTCTTATAGAGAAGTTTCAATTAGATCCTCTACTAAGTCAACAATAATATTACACTAATTATTGGGTTGTCTTACATGGGTATCTCTCCTCCTGGGGAGTTCTGATATTGTATGTAACTAGACAAGTAGTTTGGAGTATACACGGTTAATATGACGAGTTTTGACAAACTCTCCATTGGAGACATGATACCAAGCTTCGGGTTGAGTTTTAGGACTGCCAATAACACTTTCAAATGTGGGGTTTGTGTCTTCAAAGGTAATGCCTTGTTCAGATAGGATATGGGGAAATATTTGCTGGACAAGAATATTTTCAAAGGACTGGTCGTGTGTTCGTCAGAAACTTTCATTAGCCATGCAAAACTAGGCCCTCCTTTTAGCACCAATTCGGTTGACAAGGCAGAAATGCCTTGCAATAGTAAGGAGTACTCCATGGTACACAGTCCCAATTAGACTATGCACAGTTTGGTTTAGGATACCCATATAGATTTTGCCCCGTCTACCATTACCGGTTATGAGGGTGAATGGTTGGATTGTTATTCAAATGAATATGCAGATGAAGACATTATAAAAGAACAAAATAAATATAATCTAATCTATCCTATCATATCCTTTCTAGGAGAAAACTGTCACAACTGAATCAACTAAAATGAATTTAAAATTTGCAAAATACAATAATCATCCAATTATTATCGATATGAAAATATAGATAACATGTGTATACAAATGTATAACCAGAATAGTCTAAGTCATATTACTACATACATAAACAACTCATATAATCAGGACATAAACATAAGAAAGAATAACACACATGTTAGAAAATTAACAATTGCTTTAAGAATAGTCTATGGGAAACAATGAATCCTTACAACACATTGTAAATAGTGAATAATCTACTAAAAAATAGTTGACATCTAACCACCATTTACAAACAATTGTTCTCTCAATCAAGACTAGCCTTGATGGCTTCTCAATATTAGTTAACATAATATTATCTATGAAAATAGTTTATTGAGTCTGTACAATGCTTGAAGATCCCCTACAATATGGGATTCTTCCTTTATTCATACAACTATTACTGAATGCTAGAAGTGACTTCATGTATTCCTCAAGAAGAAGTTACGAAATTGTTCAGCTTTCCCCCACTAACTATTGACATGTGTGAGAATGGGGAAGAAATTGAGGGTAGTTGAAAAAAAGACAAAATAATGAATATTTATAGGAGATTAAAATCATCTATTTTGTCATTTTCATGTGTCTTTGTCTCAAACATGTGCTTCCCAAAATTCGTATTGGCCATTGAGTGAAATAATAATGTGATAAAGAAGGTCCTCAAGGTTGGCCTCATGTGCATCTATGTTATCTAAATGGGTCTTCATATCTTTGCTCAGGGTGGCCTTGAAAGCTTGAATCATGGTATGAACTTTGGTTGGGTGAACAAGGTGTTGTTCCAATAATTCCCTTGTTAGCTTTGTGTTTGTTTTTGTGACTTATCTCCTTTGGATTGTACTTTGTTGTATTTTCTCGATAGGTTTCTCTATTAGAATGTCCTCTCCAAGCTCTTCAGTAGGAGGGAGGTGACATTTTTGTATTAAAAATTTGGCTACTTTATGAAGTTGATTGTATATTTAAAGTGAGTTATTTGTTTCTTTGTTAGCTCTTTGTCCTACTTGCTGAAAACAGTCGAGAGAGGCATAATCAATATTCCTTTCCATTTTAGAGGGATGAGTAAGTTCATTTAGAGCATTTGAATTTTTAACAATCCACCTCTTGATGTCATTCATTCCTTCTCTAATAGTGGCTAATTGGATGTTCTTGAATTGTACACATTTGTGTTGCTCCATTATGATGGTGGTTAATTGTTGAAAGATATTCAGATGGGCATACATATCCATGATGGCCTCCTCTAGTTTCTTCCTGACCCTTTTTGCACACACTTTGAACTCTTACAAGTTGCATTCTTCCTTCTTTGAGTGTCAGATTTGTTCTTGAAAATCCTTAATCCTATCCTCCCGCTCCTAGTTCTGATGGAACAAATCTGTGAGGTTTTTTTACGTTGCATTGGATAATGTCATACCAAAAAATGTTATGGATAGTGCGTCCTCCCTGACCTTTCCTATCATAAGGGTCCATGTGATGCTCCATTATGATGTCAGTTAACTGTTGAAATATATTCTGATGGGAATACATATCCATGATGGCCTCCTCTAGTTTCGTCCTGAACCTTTTTGTGCACACTTTGAACTCTTTCAAGATGAATTCTTCCTTATTTGAGGGTCAGAGTTGTTCTTCTAACTCTTTAATCTTGGCCTCCTCCTCCTAGTTCTGATGGAACACATTTGTGAGTTTTTGTTACATTTCATTAGAGAATGTCGTATCAATAGATTTTATGGATAGTGGGTCCTCTTTGACCTTTCCTATCACAAGGGTTTGAATTTTTAACAATCCACCTCTTGATGTCATTCAAGCCTTCTTTGATAATGGTTGGCTGGATGTTCTTAACTTGTACATGTTTGTGTCACTCCATTATGATGGCAGTTAACTGTTAAAAGATATTTAGATGGGAATACATATCCATGATGGCCTTCTCTAGTTTCATCTTGACCCTTTTTTCACACACTTTGAACTCTTGCAAGCTGTATTCTCCCTTCTTTGAGTGTTAGAGTTATTCTTCTAACTCTTTAACCCTGGCCTCCTTCTCCTGGTTCGAATGGAACAAATTCGTGAGGTTTTTTTTACATTGCATTGGAGAATTTTGTACCAGCAGATGCTATGGATAGTGGTTCCTCCCCGACCTTTCCCATCACATGGGTCTATGTGAGGATGGAAATTGGATTTCCCCTGTGACTGAAACTTGCTTCAGATATTGTTGTAGAATCCTACCCGTGGCCTTGTTGCATTTGAACTTCTTTAAATTTACCACTTTACTCGATTTGAATGGGGTACGAAGCCCCAATTCCAACCCACCAAAATGATGTAGATTTCTGAGGAAATCCATTTATAATCCTCAGAGGTTAATGTCCATTGATGATGCATCATTATTAAGAGATTCCTTATCTCTTCCCCTCTTCTCTTGTTCCTTTGCTTCCTTGGTTGCAGATTCATTTGTCGCCCTCTGTGTTGCCTACATCACCACTATTTATTCTACTATATCTTTCTATGTTTCCACCTTGTTTTAATATTTAGATTCTACCTCTTTATTAGTTGTCCCTGCTACTATCAATGCATCAAATTTTTCCTTAGCTTTAGCTTCATCAACCTTCCTCTTCTTTTCTATGACATCTTTCTTATTTTGTGGACTCTTTATTTCCTTCTTCTATTTTTGTATATCATCATTTCTTCTTCTTCCATTGATATGGAATGAAAATATGTGTTTGAAATAGATACCTTTGTTGCTACCTTTTCTTCTTCTTTCTTTTTATTTACCTCGCATGCTATTTATTTATCCACGACTCCCCCTATGGGTTTTCCTTGTCTTTTGGAGTTGACCTGATCATATATTTTTGTACTGCAATTTACTTCCTCTTCATCCCATTGGTCTAAGTGTATTCCCATGGGATGTCATGCTGGTTATTGTGTTCCTTGTCCACTTTCTTCAGATAGTGTCTCCTAAATATCTCTTCTATGAAATGGCATGAAAGAAATGCATCTACTTCGTCCTAGGATTGCTTGGTCTTTGCAAATGAGTAGGAGACAATCCACAATGGGAATGAGGGTCATATATCTTTCTTATCTTTGTATAGCAATGCCCCAACTGCATTGATAAATATTTGGTAGGCTACTTCTTGGAGAACCAAATTGTCTAGGACAAATCTAGGGAGTATATATGGAGCTCTCGTGGCTCTGAATATCCTGATGTACATGACATGATCCATAAAGTACTAGTTTCCTATCCTTATGATCACCGCTAATGCATTTTCATTCATGCATGGGGATGACATGAAAAAATGAATTCATATAATGAGACCATGAAGTGATCACATATCTTGTGATACTCTATCCTATACTTGTTCTCCCAGATAAGTTTGCATTAGATGTGGATGGATGAATTTATCGAATTCCATGCCCAACCCATATTTGGATATTGATGCACTATGCACATGATATCCAGGAGATATGAGGACATGTGAAAACATGGAAATGTTCCAAGATAGGATTATTTAACCATTGTGATAGCCTCTGTCAGAGTTGTTGGTAAGATATCAAACCGGTCAAATGTAGACCCTTCATCCACATAGTAATAGATCAATGAAATTAAGGATATTATATATATGGAGGTAGATGGATCTCTGTATAGTCTACATAGAATAGCCATGATGTACTGATATGGATTCATCGATGTGGTGGTGGGGTACTCACCAAAAGCATGTGCTTGAAATACTTGTCTGGCTTGTACAAAATTTTCAACAAGTCTTTAGCTTTGTGTTTGAAGTAACTGAGGAGTTGTTCGTCCACCTTTCCGGTTCCTTTTTCCAAGTGATAACATTTTTCTAAATCACCTTGCTAGAACGAGGCTATGGGTTTTATTTTTGTATTGAGTATATCACTGCTTCCCAAGTCCACATGCTTGTGAATCCATGAAATCATGTCTTCCCAGGGGATGACTACAACACCGGATGCCACTCTATGAATTCCCAATTTCCTGGTATTCATGAAAACTTTAAGCTCATATTGGTCTTCAACATCGATGAGGAAATTTTACTTTTTAAACATTTCTAAGACATTTCCCCATTTGAGAAAGTCTCCTTATTTTTATAACATCCCCTCTATGCCATCATAAATTGCTTCTGCAGTGTCAATTTCATATTCATGTTGACTAAGACTCTCAGAGGCCTCTGTGGTAGGTGATTTTATTGTTACCTTCTTCCATGGAGAAATTTTTGAACCTCAAACACATATTTGAAATTAGGCCAAAAAATAAACCAGACAAGAAAATAATCATGATCAGATCAAGAGCTATGATCAATAAATGATAAGCATGAAAAACAAAAATGTCAAGTATTGGAAGAGTCACTTGAATTGATGTTAGGTAAGATATCATCATCTTTGGAGGACAGGATGATCGATGACATTATGAGAATTTAATTTTTATCGAGGAATCAGATGAAGAATCCATGTAGGTTGGTGAATCTCAATGTAAACTTAATTAATGGAGGAAGAAATAAAGTCAAATTAGTTCATTGGAACTCCTTTGGGGTGTATCAAAATAGTTCATGGTAAGTCCTCTGATTGGACCAGAGGAAAATTTGTCAAGCACACTGGTGGGAAAGAATAAATTCTGGAGTAGTTTGTTGTAAGCTTGTTGGAGGGTCAGAGGAGTTGGTGTGAACTTCTTTGGAATCATGAGATTAGTACCAAAGGTTCTAGCGTAAAATTCTTAGGTGAACACCGTTGGATTTGTTACATAGTCCTCTAGTGAAACTGGAGGGAATCACATTAAGTGATTTATTGAATCGACAATGATAATATCAATTTCTTCAGTGAAGACTGAAAATGATCATGTTAAGTGCTCTAGTGAACCAATAATGATAATATTAAGTGCTTCAATGAAGACCATAAATGAGCATGCCAAGTGCTCCGATGAACATAGGTGATGATAAAAAAATATCTTGTGGATGGACCAACAACAATCCCATTAAGTCCTCCAGTGCCACCTAAAGGGATCACACAAAGTCCTCCAGTGGTATCAAAGGCGATCTTGTAAAGGGATCCATATGGATCATAAATGATTATGTAAATTCCTACTGAGACTATCGGTGAATATCTTGTAAAGTGTCCCAGTTTCCACTAGAGATGGTCATGCTAATATCTCCAAAGGTACTAGATCATATCTTGCCAACTTCTCCAAAATACAAAGGGAACCAAAAAATTTGGTTAAGTGTCGAAGGGTTCTTCAACCAAGTATTTTAGGGCTTGAGCGATAGGGGTTTGTTCGATCAAATACTGTCAAGGCTAGGGTTAAATTATTTCTATTACTGGTGTGTGGATTTTATGGCTTGGGGAATCCATGATGGAACTATATATGAGAAACTATTGTTCCTGAACTAAACTAAGGGGAAGAATCATCGTTAAGGGGTACAGTTTAGGGCTTGAGAGTCAAAAGTTCGGGTTGCTGATACATAGAGTTAGGGGTTGAAGATTATGGTGGAAAGAGTTGAGGCTAGGGGCTTCAGTCAATCACATGGAGAAATAATAGTTATAGGTTCAGAGTGTGGAAAAAGGGATAGAGGCGAGGGATGCCTTTTCCTCATATTACTTCGAGACAACAAGCTTAGGGAAAAGTTTATGATGGAGACAAGGGGATTTTTTCATTGATTACATTCTGTGGGATGGTTGATAGGCGTATGGAAGGTTTTTTAAAAAAGGGCTCAACCAGTGGAGGAAGTGTAATTAGGAGACAATGGACTTGGAGTTCGATAAACAGGGTTGGGGATCTCATATAATGAGAGTAAACCATAACCCTAAATTTTAAAGAACATATAAATGAATAAATTTCGAGAATAGTTTAGTATCTACCTAGATATATATTCCACGTGGATAACCATCGATGGTGATGATAAGAAAAATCATTTTCTTAATACATTGAAAGGTTGTGTGATCAACACTTCATTTGTTAAGTCTCTTATGCTTGAAGAAACAATGGTCCAATGGTTGGGGGAATCTCCTTTTTACAACAAATGCATGTAATTAATGCAACCATAGGGGTTTCAATGTCTTTACCAGAGATACAAATTGGAATAAATCTAGTTCATACCAAAGGTAATGGTGGAAAGTCTTCTGGTATACACCAGAGAGATTGATGTGAAGTCCTCAGGTGTAACCGAAGGATTTAATTGGAAGCACTCCGATGATCCAAAAAATGAAGGTATTACTGATTCATTTACAAGTTATTTTATGTATTTAAATTGCATTTGGATTGATAATTCTGATACATAAACAAATAATGCAGAAAAATGAGAAATGACATAACATAAAATAAAAGAAATTTTTTATAACATATTTCACCCATCCTGGGCTATGTCTTTGGGTTCACTTCCAATGAGTGACCTGTCCATTAGAATGTCTCAAAATTATTTTACATCCAAAACATGCTTCAAACTATTAACAATTTTCTCTTTGTTCTGTTGCAAAGGCTTACAATGCTTACTTAATCATTTTCCCCAAAGGAATTGGCACACAAATGGATCAAAACCTCTTTTTCCCAACCTTACATAGTCAAAAGTTTGACCATAAAAGGATTAAAGGTCAATTACAATGAAAATCCAACATATATGGTTCAATGGTAAAATATTTTGTTTATAAAGTGGCAAGTCAGGGGTTCAAATTCCAAATTGGGTGTGATTTGGCATGATTATGCACGGATTTGAAATAAAAAAGAATGTTTGTTAAAAGTTGAAATACATCATACTTGGTGGAACAATGGAAATGTGGTTTGTGTAAGGCGTTAGACCTAGTGGAGGTCGTGGGCCAGCTCCTCCAGTCAATGATTTATTGGTTCTACCAACCAAAATCTAGTTTAAATTAATTTTCTTTGACACTTGTTACAAGATCTTCCCCCGTGGCCTAATGGTAAGGCACAATGATTATATCTAGCATGTCAAGAGTTTGAATCCCCCGTCGACTGATCCATAATCAAATTTTTGACTATCTGTTATTGGATAATATCGGGGTGCAACATGGAACCATCCGATTGGGCCACATTTCACCATCATCTTGGTCCACCTATCGCATAATCAAAACACAGTCACTACCCAGATACGTTGTCATGTCATCAGATTGTAATTCCATGTGTCAACCATCCTACATGCCATGTGTCATCCTACCACATCAACACATCCATACATTTTGTACAGTTCCATGTTTCTCCTCCTGGAACTTCCACATGTCCTGATTTTTTTTCTATTTGCTAAAAACTTAAGAACATCATAAATTTTGCATACAGTGTTCGTTTGATCCTGTTCAAGCATTGTTGGAAATCTCCCAATGAGATAGTCTACCTAGTACCACATTTGAAATAATTTTAAAACATCAATGTTTTCTTGGTCATATATCCTCCTGGATCATTCAGGAACAATGGAGGCAATGATGGGAAGACCTTCAGTTTGGACCGAAGGTTTTAACTCAAAGTTTGGTAGTTTCACCTTCTCTCCCTAGAAGAGTTTTGAGGATGTACTCTGGTGATACCATAGGAATTGATGCAAAGTGATATGGTGTGAAACATAAGTGTTAACACAATGTACATTGGTTTATTTCATAGGAGATGATGGGAAGTTCTTCGGTGTATACCAGAGGTGTTATTCTTAACTGGGCATGTCGGTACATTTTTTGGGGAGGAATTTTACCTTAAGATTGATGGTTTTTTTAAGGCCTCAGACCAAGGCTTCATATTTGACAATATTGTTGGTGCATTCAAAGTCTAAGAGACAAAATATAATATTTTTTTGTTGTTCCAGGTTGATCGTGATGCATCCTTCCCCGACTCCCTCTTGAGATCTAGAGCCATCAAAGAACAACACCCATATGTCAGTATGCACAGTTAGGTTTTTTACAAAATAACCTAGTTATTTTAATATAGTACATGTATCATCATCATCAATCCAAGTACATTGTAGGCATTCAGTCTGTGTGTCTTTTTGGATTGGATATGGTTGTGCTTCATAGCAACCATGGTCAATATCTAAAAAATAATTTCCCAAAACAGTATGGGAGAAGATGACATGATCCTTTTTACCTTCCAATTATGTTACTATGTGCTTCATATGAGCCTCATTGTCCACCCGTATTTGATTTTTCTTACCTTTTAATGGGAGACATAAGTGGGTCCAATTTGTAGATAATTAACCTTGAAGCTTATCATACTAGTCCCTTCTTAACAATAAAACATAGTTTTTTGGAATATCCACAACAACAATGTCAATAACCCGATGAAATCTAGGATCAAATGAAAGCCTAATAATAACATCTTTAAGTTCACCCCTTACTTTAACATCTAACCTATCCAATTATGTGATCCTTGTGGTAGTCAATTTTGGGACAACATTAATTATCTGAAAAATAGAGTAAGGAACAATGTTGGAGGAAGCACCAGAATCCTCTAAACAATTATGTACATTGAAATTAAAAATTTTGTATGTAAGAAGAAAAGGAGAAACTTGAGACTTCAAATGTTCTCCTACACTTTCTTCATTTATGGAAGATTTTATTTTCACTTTTTGTACTACATTTGTTTCAACATATTTAGGGATGTTATCATCTGCAACAATTGTATTATTTTGAGGGTTGTTGGGATTAAAAGGATCAATAAGTAGATAACGTTGTTGCAATAGTGTACATATATCATTAATAGAAATGTTAGCTTTAGTTTTCTTCATATATTCAATAACACTATAATCTAAAGTGTGCATTTTTGGCCCACTTGTTTTTCTTGGTTGTGAACCATTTGATGTTGGAGTGTTGGGCTTGTTACTAGTAGTTTCTAGGGTAGAAGTGATTGGTTTGTTGTTGTTGGATGAAACATGGGTGTTAGATTTAGTGTTGGTTGTTGTTGATCCTGGGGTGCTTGGTTTCAAAGTGGGAACAAGGGGAATGGTTTTCTTGAGAATGGTTCTGGTCTTTGAGGAAGAACAAGTGTTGGGGACAACATCCTTGTTGCATAGGTTTTTGTCTCTGGGGAATTTGTTTATGATTGGAGTATCTCCCACAAAAACTTATTCAATATTTTCATCATCTGAGTCAATACACCAATCCCATATGAACATAGAAGACTCTTGAGGGGCCTCCTTAGTGGTTTCATTTTTTTCTTCCTCCTTGGGTTGTTCATCATTTAAATATTTATAATCTAGCAGCTGGTTGATTACCAAGGTCATAGAGTTAACCCATTGAGGGAATGTTTTTCCTAAACGATTCTGTTGGTGGTAAGAAAAATTTTTATCCATGCCAAAGTTATTCGTATTTAATGTAATATCTGGGACCTCGGGTGGCTTTAGTGGATTGTCATTTCTTTTGAAGAATGGCCAGAAAGGTCTATTCCTTGAGGGACCTTCCCCAACATTCTTCTTAATATTGAAAACTTCTTAACTAGCTTAACCACACTGTCCAAATCCTTGAGTTCTTTCTCAAGAGGATGTTTTAGTAATAAAGGATTCTTCTCGACTGATTTAATTTCTTTAGATGAGGGGTGAATTTAAGAAGAAAATAATTCCTTTTCAACAACCTTATCTTCTTCAAAATTCCTACCTAGGGAATCCTTACTAGCTCATTTAACAAACATTCCCAAGGAAGGAATCAAAGTTGAAGTGTAATATTCAATTGCTAGGGATTATAAGGGAGCGATTTCAATAGAAAAATCATTGAGGACCGTAGTACACCATTGATAAAATTCCTTCACTTTATACTTATTTTCCATTTTTATACTCCCTAACTCTTTGTGTAAGGCTTTGAGAGTTTCTGTTCCAAAATTTTTCCAATGAAATACTTTTCAAAGTCTTCCTAGCCAGAATTAGAACCTGGAGGAAGCTTAAAATATCATGTAGAGGATTTGTTTACAAAAGTGTAAGGGAAAATTATACAAACTATGTCTTCATAAAAGACAATGAGAAGATGGGTAGATAAAAATAAATTCTTTATATGATCTTACAATGAGTTGGGGTTTGTCTAGGTTGAATTTTGGAAGAATTATATCCATTTTTCTAGGCATTTCATGCCAAGGTTCTGCTAAGTTCAACGCACCTTGGGAAAACCATGGTGGAATCACTACTTTTCGATTTATATTTTCACCCGTGTTATCTTCGAACTCAGGTTCTTTGTTTTCACCATCAAAGTTATTCTCAGACTCGAGAGTTGTGGGAGGAATTTGACTCAAGATCACAGGCACTTCTTGTAGAGAAGTTTCAATTAGATCCTCTATTGATTCGACAAGAATATTGGCCCGATTATTGGGTCATATTAACTTGGTATCTCTTCTCCTGGGGAGTTCTGTGGCTATAGGTAACTATCCAAGTAGTTTGGCGTATGTGCAGGTAATACAATGGGTTTTAGCAAACTCTTCATTGGGGATGAGATACCAATATTTGGGTTGAGTTTCGGGACTTCCAGTAACACGTTCAAATGTAGGGTTTGTGTCTTCAAAGGTACATCATGTTCATATGGGATATGAGGAAAACAATGTTGGACAGGAATAGTTTCATACTCCTAGCCATGCCTTTGACAAAACATTTCACTAGCCACGCAAAATTAGGCCCTTGTTCTAGAGACAATTATGTTGATGGGGTAGAAACACCCTGCAGAGTAAGGGGTAGTCCCTGGTGTTATCAGATAAATCAGTAGGTGTGGAAACTAATAGATCTCCCTAGATCCACTTAGATCTAGAACAAAACAGGATAGGACATGGGTCTTTCTCTAAGTTGCAATCATTGAATCTACTACCAAGAAGGAATGAGTGACATACCTTTATATCACTTCCTTAGGTCTCTGTTGTTCCCGCTTCACTTCGGTGCTCTTGTGAAATCAGGTCCAAGACAACAAAAACCACCCAAAGAAAATATGGCAAAGTATATTCAATTTCAACCTATGCATATGATCAAGGAGTTATGCAATAAAATAAGAGTGATTTTATGGGAAAGGGACATGCTGTTGTATTATATTAAATGAAAGTAGAAGATACAACCAGATCTCCTTGATGTCGCAAGCTTCCTTTCAGTGAATCTTAGTTCCAACACACACACATTCTCTACATTTGCACGAAGAAGGTCCAATACCACTTGATAGACCAAATAGAGTCTTCAAGCTTCTATCCCAACATATTTCTTCACACAATTCTTTCACCAATTCTTCATTCAATATTGCTTAACCTTTTCCATGAGAAACCTTTCAATATATAGGAGAAGGAGAGATGGTTAAATGGATGAGGATGATCCCACTAAATCCGAGAAGTCAGTAGGATGCCAACCATGTGAATTCCAACTCATTTTCTAGAAGATTCCCTTCTAGAAACTTCGTGACCTCTTCTCTTTTCCAAGCTTTGAAATAGGTTTGCACCCTACCTATAGAGCATACTGTGAACAATTCACACCCTAAGTGTGGGTTTTCTGCAAGAATGAAGGATTTTCACACCCTATAACATAGGCAGCCTACAAACTCATCTTAAAAATGTGTTTTTTGGAAGAAGACAACAACCACTTTTCAAAGGCAAAAAGTCCTTGTGGGAGCTTGAATACATCACTTGTAGAGACATCACCAAAGTGACCAAAATAATGTGTAATAGAATGCCCTCCAAAGTATAAGTCTGGAACTTGTGATAGCTGAAATACTTTGTAAGATGCGTGTGTGTGTCAGAAACAAAGAGCGCACCTAATCAGAAACCTGTAAACAACCAAGCATCTACAAAATATAATACCAGTTCTGAGGTAGGCATTCCCATGCTCAGATCACAAATGAATGGAATCATAAACGTAGGTCATGGCCACCAAGCATACACTGTGGATCCATGTCGTCAAAATGCTACATAGCCACTAGGAATACACTGTGGATCTATGGGAGAAGACTTGAATTAAGACATAGCCACATGACATACAAAGTGGATCTTTGTGCCGATACAAATCATACATACTCCATCGTAGCCTGGATAAAAAAGATGAGACCCAGGGTCTTCAATCCCGTCACCTGAAAGTACAAATATAGCTATTATCAGACTAATCGGTAGGTGCAGACACTAACAGATCTCCCTAGATCCACCTGGATCTAGAACAAAATAGGACAGGACATGAATCTTCCCCTAAGTTTTGACCATTGAATTAGCTAGTAGGGAGGAACAAGTAACATACCTTTGTATCGCTTCCTAGGGTCTATGTTGCTCCTGCTTCACTCCGGTGCTCTCATGAAGTCAAGACCAAGACAACACAAACCAACCAAAGTGAAGATAGCAAAATATATTCAACTGTCAACTTATGTGTATGATCAAGGAATTACAGAATAAAGTGAGAATGACTTTATGGGAAAAGGACATGCCGTTGTATCATATTAATCGAAAGTAGAAGATACAACCTAATCGCCTTTATGTCGCAAGATTTCTTTCAGTGGCTCTTGGCTCCAACACACACCCTTGCTCAATCCTTGCATGAATAAGATCAAATCCCTCTTGATAGACTTGCTAGAGTCTCCAAGCTCATGTTCAATTTAAGTCCTTCACACAATTCTTTCACCAATTCTCCAATGAATCTTTCTTAACCTTTTCTATGAGAATTCCATCAATATATAGGAGAGAATGAGATGGTTACTTGGATAAGAATGATCCCACAATATCGGGGAAAACAGTAAAAGGATAACCATTCAAATGCCAACCCATTCTTCTAGAAGATTCCCTTCTAGAACCATCGAGAATTCATCTTTTTCCAAGCTTTAGAACAAGTTCGCACCCTAGCTATGTAGCACAGTGCAAGAAGTTCACACCCTAGCTTAAGGAAGCCTGTAAGAATGGGTCATTCTCACACCCTAGGATATTAGCAACCTGCGAACTCTCTTCAAAAATAAGTTTTCTGGGAAGAGATGAATGTCACTTTTCTCAGGAGAAAGTTCTTATGAGGATCTTGAGTACACCATCATCAATACACCATCAATATTGACCAAAATCATGGGTAACAGAATGCCCCCCAAAGTATGAGGCCAGAATCAGTGATAGCTGAAAGACTTTGTAAATAATGTGTGTATGTCCAAAACCAGGAGCACACCTAATCGGAAACCTGCGAACAACCAAGCATCTGCAGAATATCATATATATGAATTCTAAGGTAGGCATTCCCATACTCAGTTCATAGATGGATGACCTTGTAGACATAGGTCATGTCCACCAATCATACATTGTGGATCCATGCCGTCAAAATATAGCATATCCACCAAGAATACACTGTGGATCTATGCGAGAAAATTCAAATTAAGATGACATAGCCATGATACATACAAAGTGGATCTATGTGTCACAAATTATACATACTCCATCGCAACCTGGACAAAGAGATGATATCCAGGGTCTTCAATCTCATTGCCCAAAAGTATGAATATAACCATGTGATTACATGTGTTGAAGTCGAACATGGTAGAAACCACTTGATTACCGGTCATTGATGAAACCGTTAACAAGTGCAAGGGAAATCACCATTAATGTCAATGACTCCCAAGGTACTCTAGTACAATCCTTTGAATGTGAATGAATGAGTTGAGGTTGAACATCCAATGGAATCTTTCGATCAGAGGTCAATGATGTAAACCCACTGTCGAAAGTGAGGAAACCTGCCATTGAGGCATGCAAGTTCCAAGGTACCAAAGAATTTCTAAGTCTTGTTTCCGGATAATGAGATGAATTCGATGGAACAAAACTCATCACAAAAGGGCCTTGATGTATCCCCCATCAATGACATGAAATGAGTAAAAGATTTTGAAGGTGAAATAGAGTATGATGTAAGTTGGACTGGACACAAGGAAGGTCGACGTGGAGATAATGGACAACTGTAGATGGTCGACTCAATAGAGGTTTCAGATGAACTTCTGTTGAACATATGAACGACACGACCAATGATTTGGTAGCATTGACTCAGAGACGACACAGGGTATGACCTTATATCAAATCGAATGAGAGACAAATGAATTTCCCAAACCGGCTTCAAATAATGAATAGGGGGTGTCATGTTCAAGAGCGACACTTACTGCCAATCAATATGAAGATGAAAACATATCCCTTTCCCAAATTTTCCCCCACCATTTCTGGCAAGTACCTCTTTATTTTTACGCAAGGTTGAGGAGGATAACATATGCTTGTTGATATAAGCTTATCCTTCGGATAATTCCTTCGGAGTATGTTTAACGAACCCTAGGGAGGAGTGGTTCAGTCCCATTACGGGTCTGTCGATGTTTGTTTAACGAGTCCAAAGATAGAAAACTCGAAGGTTTTTCATGATTATAGAGTCTGGAAAAACACTTAAAAGAGAACTCTCTCAGTTCCTTTTTCGTAAAATAGTCCGATGAGACTGAAAAAGAGATAAATTGTCGCCCACCAGATGCTTTCTTCAAATACTTTATCGAGCGTGAAAATAGCAAGGTCCCTCGGCTATCTTTTCATGTTTAGAGAGTCTGAAAAGAGCTTAAAGAGGACTCCAGGGGGGTTCATTTTTCGTATAACCTTGTTTAGCCCGAAAAAGTGATAAAAGTATGCTCGATCGCATTCTCATGTATTTTTGAGTGTGAGAACGGACAAAGACCAAGCTCGAGGTTTTATACAAAAACCATAAAAAACAATCAAAACATGCGATGAAGAAGAAAAACTATGTCTGCATCCTTGTATATGAACATCAAAGTTGTTACGCCTGCAAAAGTTGTACTCAAAAGGGCATTAGGCATTAGGTTTTGATAAATAAATAGTTATAAAAATTCAATAACATGGTAAAAGTGAATATAAAGGAGTAAAAACTCTTTTTACCATATCATTTTAACTTTACCACTATTTGAGCCCAAAAATCCCCTCTTTTACCCTCGAAATTCGACGTCAGATTGCGAGAGTTACGAGCATCCATTCGACAAACTGTCAGTGGCAGTGAGGTAGGCACTTTTTCCTCTACTTTTTCATGGTTTAATTTCTCATTTTCATTAGAAAAAACACATTTTTGAGTTGGTTTTGGGGGCTATTATTGCGCTCAGCCATTCTCGCAGGTGAGCTACACGGGACCTACGAGAATGGGTCATTCTCATAGGTAAGCCAAAAGGTGCCTGCGAGAACCTCGCACTGTGCCTAAAGGGCACATGCGAGAACTACAAAGTATAATTTTTTTTTTTAAATTTGCCCAATGAAAAGATACCAATTTGTGAATAGAGTTATTAATCTTCTTCTTGTGCTTCTTATGCAGGTATTTGGCCATCAAAATGGTTCTGGAATGGCGCGAAAGGGAGCACGAAGAAGATAATTCCATTGCTGGAAATAATCCACCCACCATTGCCACTTTGAGAAACTATGGTCTTCTGAAGTACTTTCGTATCCCAGGCATGAGGGCCGAAATCAGGTTATTGGAGTACCTTGTGCATATGTGGGATCCCGATCAACAAGTATTTCATGTAGGGGTCCACACATTGTCCTTGGATATTGAGGACATTTACTTCTTGATAGGACTGTCACGGCATGGGTACCACGTGATCCTAACTGGTAGTAGAGGTGGTGGGTTGCCCATGAGTGAGTACTGTTGCTTACACTATGTTCCAGAGGCAGAGAGGAAGAAAGGGAAAGTAGCTATTTGGGGAGTGCGGGATTTGACCCTCCACACTATTTTGTTCACCATTGCTCGTATGGTTGGGAGCTCCGCTCCTCACATGGCACTCTAGAGTTACTTTCAGTATGCCATAGAGTGTACTGAGACTTGGGCTTTTAACTGGGCAGATGCTATGCTTCGTAGCATGAAAAAGCAGTTGACCAAATGCAGATGGGGCGACCTGAAGCAATTTAGGTAAGGGTGTTTGTTAGTGTCCTTCTTTCTTGAGAGGGTTCCATTACTGAGGCTACAGATTGAGTGGGATTTACTGGCTCCCACGGATCCAAGAATGTTGAGATGGTGTCAGCTCATGGCTTGGCACGTAGCTGGACCAATTATCAAGTATGATGATACCTTCTTCGACTGGCTGCAATCACATATTTTGATGGTCGACGATTATGCTTATGCCGGGTTGGATTTCCAAGGATATCTGGACACAGTCCTGCCTGAGGGTGCTCAGTGGGGGGAACTTGGTAAGAAGTACACATTTTTCCTTTTTAAATGATTTTGTGAATTTTATCATATGCAAATGTTTTTTATATGTTCGTCCAAAGACTAAATACAAAACTCATTGTTGATGACATAGATGTGGGACCTTACCAACCTCCTGGTACTTCTCCCATTCAGCGATGAGGAGAGGTGGTGCCGGTGCTACAATGGGACGCCGAGGATTATCAAGCAGTGGAACAAAACCTAGAGGTTTTGACAACAAATATTCCAGACATGCCTCTTGGAGAGGTTCCACGACATTATTAGCGTCATACAGTAGGAGTGTTAGATTCCATTGGCCGACTGCTCCGTAGGGTTGCTCGGGCAGTCGTGTGTTACCATGAACGCCATCCATGACATCACTTTGTAGAAGATATAAGCTTTAGATTTTGACATTTTGGTCTTTGGACATAACCTTTTGTAAAAACTCTTTTGATCATTATATATACATACGGCTTCTACCGGCTTATCGTGTGTTATGTGAAAATTGATGTGATTGATTTATAAATGATCCAAATGTCTGTCTAATACATAGTTAGCCAATGCATCAGTTAATGTATTTAGAAATCTAGGAATATGTTGATATTCAATATAATCAAAATAACATTCCAAGAGGTGAATTCGCAAATACACCCGTAACAAAGTAGGACTTCGAATAGTATAGACATTACTCAACTGTAGTACTACAAGCTACGAATTGAGTCGCACAACCAAATGACAGATTCTGAGTGAGATAGCATCAATCAACAATTTGATAACGATGCTATACTCTGCAATATTGTTGGTCGCATGACCAAGACACACACCTTGTAAGGAGACAAGTTCGTTTGTAGGGGCGTAAATTGCCCATGCAGTGGAAGCAAGGTTCTGAGTACTACGGCTAGCACCATCAGGGAAGCCAATGTAGGGTAGTGAAGACTCCGACATCTGGAAATCAAACACAATGTCACATAAGGGTAGAGACTAGATAACGACAAAAGCAAGCTATGGTAACACACAAGAAGTATGATACAATAAAAATACAAGTACTTGTACACAGATGATTTTATGCATAGTACTTCTTCAAGTACAACCCATTTTTGGGTTCACTTAAAGGGATACCATCGTAATCTACTAACTCATAAGATCCTTTTTCCAAAACTCGTCGAACGATATAAGGACCTCACCACACGACTTCGAATTTTCCATCTCCTAGCATATCTCGATCTTGTTCATAAAGGAGAACGAGATCTCCTTCAGAGAAAATGTGAGGCTTGACATGTTTGTCGTATTGGGCCTTGACACATTTTTTCTGAGCTTCTATGACCAGGGTAGCATCGTGTCAAGTTTCATCTAATCGCATAAGATACAGTAGACGTTCTTCCTCAACATAAGTGTTTGGTAGGAGTTCAATAGCTAGTTTTAAAGAGGGTATCTCGCATTCAATCAAGAGAATGGCTTCCAAACCATAGACTAACCGGAAAGGTGTAAGCCCAGTATCAGACTTGACAGATGTCTGGTAAGCCCACAATGCCAAAAAAACATTGTGTGCCAACTTGTTTTGTGAATCCCTATCATTCATCGAAGCATAGTTATGAGAACTTTGTTAATTACTTTGACCTGGCCATTGGCTTGTGGGTAATAGGGTGTTGAGTTTTCATGGCGAAGACCCAAATTTTCAGTAAGTTTAGACATCATGAAGATTCTAAAGTGGCTACCGTGATCAGTAATGATAGCTTGGGGAACACCAAAATGAGCTATGATGTGATTAAAAATGAATATTGCTGTGGTCTTTCCAGTGTTGTCAAATGTCGGCATCGCCTTGGTCCATTTTGTAAAGTAGTCAATGGATACAATAATGTATCCATCCCCCCCAATCGAGTGAGGGTGACATGTCATGAAATCGATGCCCAATTTCGCAAAGGGACCAATGGCGACCACAGGGTGAAGAGGAGCGGGATGTGATCGTATCTTGTTATTATAGGTATGGCAAGCATGGCATTTTTGAATGACGATTATGAAATCATTAAATAAAGAATTCCAAAAATACCTTGCACGTAAGATCTTCTGGGCAGTAGCATACCCAGACATATGACCACCACATGCTCCAGAATGGTATTCATTCAGAGCTTTCTCGGCTTCGTCGAATGTTACACAGCATCGAAAAATAGAGTCAATCCCCCGACGATAAAGTGTATCTCCGAGGATAATATATTGATGGGCTTGGTATCATATTCGACGTCGATCAATACTAGACAAAGTTGTCTAGAAATTCTGGGTTTGGAGATATATAATGATATCACCATACCAAAGATCATCAGTGCTGATGAGGAAAAGGGATTCATCAGGTAATGAATCAGCTGCTACATTTTCCATTTCAGAATAGGGAAAGTCGCATATCAACTCAACAAACACTAAGGACTTCTTAGACTTGGCACGTTTGAATTCCAAGTCAAACTCCTGGAGTATCACAATCCATTTGGAGTATTTTCCCCCTAGCAATTGACGTGTAAGAATGTGTTGCATAGGGTTGCAGTTAGAAATCACTGTAGTCTTGCGCAAGAGGATATAGTGTCGGAAGCGTTGGACGACTTGGACGGTTGCCAAGGCCAATTTTTTGACATGTAAATACTTGATTTAGGTAGGCGTTAGACTTCGACTCAAGTAGTAAATCACATGTTCGTCGTTAGCATCATCCTCTTGGACGAGAAACATACCAATGGTGTAATCCGAGGCAGCAAGGTAGAGGAAATAATCGCGACTGTAATCGGGGGGAAAGAGAAGTAGAGCACGTGTTAGGGACAATTTCAAGGCTTTGAAGGCATTTTTGGTGATGGTATCCCATATGAACTCAGACCCCTTTTTTAATAGCCGCTTAAATCCATGATTTATCTCAGTGTAATTTGGGATAAAACGACGAATAAAGTTTGCTTTCCCCTGCAAACTTTGTAACTGGCGAAGTGTAGAAGGAGGAGGGAGATTAAGGATTGCCTCAAACTTTAAAGGATCCACCCTGATCCCTTGATGTGAAACAATAAAACCTAGAAGTCAGCTAGATTCCACGCAGAAAACACACTTATGAGGATTCAAACATATACGGTAGAACTGACAGCAGACGAAAATGGCTCGGAGGTGGGTCAGATGATCGACTCGACGCATTGAGTGAGCGGGTAAATCATCCAGATATGGTTGAACGATGTGATTGATATCATGGAAAGAATAATACATAGCACGTTGAAAAGTGGCGCTAGCGTTCTTGAGATCGAAAGGAAGTTTTCGATAGGCAAAAGTACCCCAAGGACAAATAAAAGCAGTCTTATGTTGATCCTCGGGAACAATGTTGATTTGATTATACTCGGAGAAACCATCCATGAGAGAGAAAATTTCACTTTCGGCGCAATCATCGACAATCTGATCGACGAAGGGGGTAGGAAAGTTGTCTTTGGGACAAGCTTTATTGATATCCCTATAATCAACACATACATGAATTGTGCCTTGTTTCTTGTCGATCGGGAAAAGATTGGAAACCCAGTTAGTGAGAGCCACCGGGTAAATAAAGTTGGCTTTAAGAAGTTTCTCGACTTCGAGTTTGATAGCAGCCGCTTTACGTGGGTGAACTGGACGAAGGCATTGTCGGACGGGTTTAGCATCGAGGTATGTCTTGATCTCATGTATCACAATCTCAGGGTCAATACCCGACATTTCTTCGTAGCTCCAAGAGAAGATTTCATGAAACTCTTTGAAAAGGGATGTGTAGGTGACAATGTCGTCAGAAGAACATGAAGCTCTGATATGGACATTTTCGACAATCCCAAATTTGACGGATATGTTGAGGGGAATAATGGGTGAGATATTGCTTAAGTTCCCTTCAGAAAACACATCATGTGTGGACTCAGGAACGGTTGATATGATGACAATGGTTGACAGGGTCGAGATCCATTGGTAGTTCTCAATGGTATGTTTCTCCAGAAAGAGGATGGAATGATGATGTCCATCGTCCCAAGGGGTGTCTTCCATGATAGACATGATCATCGCGTCTGTGGGAAAAATGACACAGAAAGGATCTGGAGATAACTCACCAAGAGAGGGGGTAGAAGGGGTTGTCGATTGAATGGCCTGATAGGCAGATTTGACTGGACTTAATGCCATTTCATCGCCATAACGAAGATGATCTCTAGGTTCAGGTACTATCCATGGGTCGAGAGATGTAGGAAGTTCATGAATCAAGGTGGAGATCATGTTGATTGAAGCAACAGACGAGCGTGGAACATCAGGCGGTGGAATGGGGAAAGTACCCATTAATGAAGAGTCTTTTAGAAGGCCTACACCGACGTGCTCATAACCTGGTGGGGTTTTAATGATGAACGATACATTTCCAGTACAAGTTTCGGAGTTAAAGAAGGCTAATTGGTCGATGGTGACTACCTTCCCTTGATGTGGGAAATGTACCACATGAAAAAGTGTCGACACAACTGCATGCATGGAATCGATCCAGCTGCGGCCCAACAGAAGATTGTAATCAAGGGGAGCATAAAAAACTTCCACTTCGACTTGGATCATTTTTCCTTCTAATGTGATGGACAATGAAGGAAGGACACCATAAGGATTAAAACCAGATCCATTGAAGGCTTTGAGAGTATTCTGGGATTCATTCAAAGAGGGAGAGCTAATGGCTTTCCAGCAGTTAAGAGACATAACACAGATCGAGGCACCCTCGTCGATAACGGTTCGACGAATGTTTTTGTCAGAGACAATCACTTGGATCTGGAACGTGAGTTGAGGGGTTAACCTTGGAATGTGATCCTCTAAGTCAAAAATTATTAAATTCATATCCGTTGGGTCGATTCCATCGATAGTGTTCAATAGTGCCTTACATTGTGTGGGACAACTTTGAAGGACTTCGAGGGCTGACATCGTAGAAGGTGCTTGGGCCAAATCTTGGACAATGTTGTAGTTCTGGGCAACATGAGCATGAGGATTGAAAGCCAATTTTTGAACGACGCCCTTTGGGGGGGGTCGAAGAACTGTGTCGAGGCTCAGTCATTCGAGATGAAGAGGATCGTTGGTAGGTGGATTCGTGGGAGAGGGTTGTACCAAGGAAGGAGGTAGATCATCAACCTTCTCTTTAGAGGGAGAATAATCTTTGGCTCGAGTGGTGAGTGCAATGTCGTTCTGCTTTGAATCTATAGTACACATAAATACATAGGATGTAGTAGAAGATGAGGGTTGGTCATGAATGACCAATTGAGCCTGTTGTTGAGACAGGAAGGGTTGGGACAAAATGGACGGAGCAGGTGGTTTTGGAGCTCCTTGAAGGAATTTAGTGACCTCAACGTGTTGTGGACAATCCTTCATGTAGTGATCATCACCACAGATAAGACAAGGGTTTCGAGGTTTGCGCTTATCCCGATCGTCAACAGGTGTAGGTTTGGTTCACTCTGCTTGAGAAGTATTTTTGTCCTCCTTATTCTTACCCCTTCCCTTTTTGGATTTGTATTTACCGGCTGGGGTAGATTGAACTGCATTTACCTTAGAAGTCTTGCTGATGGGAGGGGCAGGAGACGAAGAATTTTGAACATTAGAAGAAGCAGGTTTGGGGTTGGTGCTTGAGGCAGAATGTGGTTGGGCTTGGAAAGTGCCAATCACACCATCGGCTGCATGTGAAGTAGCGGGAGTAGTTGAAGTGGCGGAAGTGGAAGGATTAGGCAAGTCAGGTAGTAAATCGTAAAGGGTACCCGTTTGTGAGTAAACGAGGTCAAGGTATTGAGCACGACTTATGGCCTGCTCTTCCATGACTACTCCACCCATGGTGATGTCATGACCGATGTCGTTCACAAATTATTTTGTGAACCATTCTGCCAGCAACTGATTGGGGAGTTCAAGTTTAATGAGACGTCCTCTCCGTTACCACTCATGAATGTGATCGGATATATGAGTGGCCTTGTTCTGTTTGAAAGAAATCAAAATCTCAGTCCCCATTTCATAACAGATCGGTAACTGGTAGTGTGTGAGTAAATCCATAGCTAGGGTGTTGAAGTCAGAGAAGAAACCTCATGGTAATTCTATATACCACTTCACAGCAGAACCTGTGAGGGTTCATTGAAAAATATGTAAATGAATAGAGTCATCCATCAACGAGTTGGATGAACACTAGAGGTGAAAAGTCATGACGTGATTGTTCGGGTTCTCTCCCTCTTTTCCATCGAGTTTAGGGATGTCTTATGGTAGCTTGGCTGTTATAGAAGGCCATTGAGGAGAGTGATGAATTGGATCATTTAAAATCCTTGACAAATCTGGAAGATCCAAAGTGGCCAAAAAGGGTAACTGTCGATTCACCTGCGGGTACTAGTGGCTTTGGGGAGGAAGCCCCATCGACAAACCAGTAGGACCATAAGCAGTCTGCATATAATGTGAAGACCCAGACATATTTGGTGGTGGTTGGAGAGGATAGTAGCTCATGGGATTATATCCTTGAACAGGGACATGAGTTTGAGAATTCGAGCCCCAAATAGGATTGAATGTACCTGGATATGGTTGGCCTATACTAGGGGGTATCACAGATGCAGTTGGAAACTGCTTCCCTCCAGTCGATTGAGGAGGATGTTGTATCAACTGATTCCAATAATGGGCCAAGGATAGAGGTATGTTTTGTCCATAAGGTGGGGTCAGTCCTCCTATCGAAGGTGGTGTTCCAATTAGGGGTTGTGTTCCCATTGGGATTTGCATTCCAATAGGAATTTTCCCGCTGAGAGGGGGTTGAGTCATACCACCTTGGTGAAATTGTCCACCGACGAGAATCTGGTAATTTGGTGTGAATGATGGAATAGTGCCACTAGGACTAAGACTGCCAGTGGAGGACAAGAAAGGTCCTCCAAAAGGAAATTGAGGGAGTGTCGGAATAAAACTAGGAAGAGAGTGCCCAGAATAAGAGGGACCACCTAGAGAGCTAGATGGGGTTTGTGTAGGAGTGGGAATGGAAGCATTCAATGCATGGTATCCAGGTGGTAGTGTTGGAGTGGCATTGGGCATATGCGGTGTGCTGATGGGGGCAAGACTTACCACAATAAACCTAGTTTGAACACTCGTAGTATCTGTATGATGGGCCATTTCTATAGGGATGTCAAGATGTGGTTAGATCGTGGGGCGTCTGTACCAGGAAAATAATAGACGGTAGTAAACGGTACTGTCTCTGGGCTAGAGATTTCAGAAATCACGAGTGAGATGATTTTGGAAATCACAGGTGAGCCTGGACCAAAAAGGTCCCATCGAAAAATTCCAATAGACCAAAAAGGATCTTGTCCTTCTATGCCTGGAAAAGGTCCAACTGGTGATCCAGAAGACACAACAATTAATTCTTCGGAAGAATTCAATCGCCTAAACGGTCGCTCAAAATCAGGGTGAAGTCGAAATTCCTCTCGAGTATTGGTAATTCAGAAATGTTCTAGAGAGTCAGTTCGTTCCACTTGTGGCATGGTGACGATTGGGACTTCACTTTGTTGAGGAGAGCTCTCGGGTGAACTTGTAGGCAAGGGTTGAGAACCTTCCAGATGCTCTGGAGATAAACCCTGCATTCTGCATGAATGACATGGAGGAGCTATTGTAAACGAGTGGAAAACTGACAAACAAAATTGTATGGTCAACTTTGGTAAACAAACAACACACGCTAGTAAGCAAAATCTAGGAAACAACACCAAGCAAACAAGACCTTCTAATTCCAAAGTTACTAGTTGGTGATGAAATCCAATATCACAACAATGAGACGAGAAGGGGTTGGGTGAGGGTGGAAACGTTACGCTGATGACCTTATTAATGGACTTATACCCTGGTGCAAGCTCCCACATATAATCATGGGTATACCCTCTAAGGAGCCTGAGTGAGTTTGGCCAACGTCGATTCTAGGTACAATGAAGACTTTCCCCTTCACAGTCACCTTGTGTAAGAACCTAGAAAGATAAGCCACTAAGGTTACCACCAACAACAATAAAGCCTGGGGGGACAGTCGACAGTCTGATCCACATGCAAGGGCAGGGTATCTAGCCCGAAATCAACTCAAAAGGATTCCACTCATCATTGTGGGTATACCTCCAAGTGATCCCCATAATACGTGCAATATCTACACCGATATCAACAAAGCAGGGTGAGTAACTCTGTTAATATCAATGCGACCTCATGTTTGACCCTTGTGTGAGAAGGGCTTCCTAGGACAAGATGTTGTAAATGGAATTTAACACTCCTTAACACAAGATGATATTGTGTGTTTTGTGCTTTGGAGAGTGTATCTCTCTTCCTATTCCAAAGCGCTAGCCTAGCTAAATGTTGGTGTTATCCACATTTTTGGTTATCGAGATGATACTACGATTATGTCATGATGATAGAAGATCAAACTCTTCATTAAGAACATTTTCCAGAAGAAGGTTACATTTATCATTTTCTCAAAATCACATTTTTGGAAATAGTTCGCAGACTGCATTATACTCTCCTGTGGGAAACATTAATTTCTGCATGCTGCATTCAGCTTGACTGCGGACTATCCACACTGTGTTAAAGGTTAGGGTGCGGACATGTTTCTAAAGGGGAAAAATAAATAAGTTCTCGATCCTTCTAGAAAGAATCTTCTAGAAGGGTGAGTTGGAGTTCGAATGGTTGGCAAAATACTGACTTTCCAGATATCTTGGGATCATTCCCTATCCAAGTAACTAATCAATCTTCTCCTATATATTGAGGAGATTACTTATGGAAAAGGTTAACAAGCAACAAGCAAGAAGTTAAGTGGAAGAAAGCAAGCTAGCTAGAGATTGATAGAACTGGTGCAAGACTGTATGGAGGATTGAAGCTACAGCAGCAAGAGACTACAAGTAATCATATGTGGTTGAACTTCTTCATGCATGAGCAAGTGTGTGTGTCAGAGCAAGGAGCCATCGAAAGGAGGTCTACGACATCAAGGCTCAGGTTGTATATTTCTCTTTCAGTTAATGCAATATATGAATATGCCCCTTTCCCATAATGATGATGTCATCTTATTACATGATTCCTTGATCACATGTATAGACTAGGTATTGAATATATTAATGCCTTTGTTGTGATTGGTTTGTGTTGTTGTGATTGAACGACACAAGAGCATCGGAGCAGAGCAA
>ML777161.1:1403998-1423776 GCA_009831015.1 Picea engelmannii
TGTTTATAAGGTATGAACATTATCCATTTCTCTTAGTTCGTTCAATAGCTAGATCTAGGGAAAGAGTAGTATTCTGTTACGGTTTGTTCCAGATCCAGGTGGATCTGGGGAGATTGGTCTGTGTCCGCACTCACGAATTTATCTATAAACAGTTGGTGTAGTAGAGCCCTAGAAAATATTTACTAGTTAAACTTACAATTGCGCAGTGTTATTAAGAGCTATTGTTACTCAAAGGAAACAGAGATGAAACTAATGTTGTATGAGACTCTGACCCAACGATGCATGGATAAGAATGAAATATATATCAATTTTCGTTCAATGAATCCTATGTATGGGAGGGAAAGAGAATTTTTCCAGATCAATCCTTGAATTACAATACACAATCTCCTTTAAAATGCAATTGCAATAAATCACGCAAAAATAACAATTCTCTATTGTTTCTTTTTCAATAATTTCAACAATTGATTTTCAATGCTTTTGAAGACAAAAATGATTTTGAAAGAAAAACGTTGTTCACTTTTCAAAAAGGACCTACACCATGATGGTGAGAATGTAGAAAACCAACAACTAATGAACAAGCAATAAATAAAAACCCAAACCAATCTTTCAATGGAAACAAAAATAACAAGCAAACCAAACTAGTCTTTTCAATTGCATGAGAAAAATGATCTTTCAAATAACGAGCAAATGATAAAGACAAAGAAGCTCAACTTTCAACCAATATTCGGTTCTTAATCAAACAAGCACACTCAGATTCCAAAATCTGAGAGTATATCTTTGCAGAGAAAAGTCAAGAAACGAAAGTCAAGAAAAAAGTGTCAGGAAGAGCCTTGATTTCCTAAGACTGTTCGTGTCCAAAAATGAAGAAAAGAAAAACATCAACCAATGGTCCAAGAAAATATTTCTAGGCACCTATACTGATCTGGGCATTTGATCATGCAAAAGTCTTAAAGCCAAAATTTTGAAAAAAGGGTTCGCAGGCTGAGAGTATTACATAGTGTGAGAATAGGTCATTCTCGCAGACCAGATTTGAGCAGAGTGCAAGAACCTCGCACTAAACCTAAAAGCAGGATGCAAACTCAATAGATACTTGTAGGCCACTGTGGAGTGCAGTGCGATAATGTCTGAAACTAATCAAATTTTTGGAAAAAGACACAAAATTTGAAGAGGCATTTGGACCTAGAGGGTCTATTAGGGTATCCTGAAGACTCAAAGATTGATATGAATGGAGAAAGGTAAGGCAAGAGAAAATGGCCAAGAAAAAATACAAAAAACCACAAAGAAAATGGGTTATTTCCCCACTATGGTCACCAATTTTGTTATCAGACTAATCGGTAGGTGCAGACACTAACATATCTCCCTAGATCCACCTAGATCTAGAACAAAATAGGATAGGACATGAATCTTTCCCTAAGTTTTGACCATTGAATTAGCTAGTAGGGAGGAACAAATAACATACCTTTATATCACTTCCTAGGGTCTCTGTTGCTCTCGCTTCGCTCCAGTTCTCTCATGAAGTCAAGACCAAGACAACACAAACCAACCAAAGTGAAGATAGCAAAATATATTCAACTGTCAACTTATGTGTATGATCAAGGAATTACACAATAAAGTGAGAATGACTTTATGGGAAAAGGACATGTCGCTGTATCATATTAATCAAAAGTAGAAGATACAACCTGATTGCCTTGATGTTGCAAGCTTCCTTTCAGTGGCTCTTGGCTCCAACACACACACTTTCTCAATCCTTGCATGAAGAAGATCAAATCCCTCTTGATAGACTTGCTAGAGTCTCCAAGCTCCTGTTCAAGCTAAGTCATTCACAAAATTCTTTCACCAATTCTCCAATGAATCTTACTTAACCTTTTCCATGAGAATTCCATCAATATATAGGAGAGAATGAGATGGTTACTTGGATAAGAATGATCCCACAATATCAGGGAAACCAGTAAAAGGATAACCATTCGAATGCCAACCCATTCTTCTAGAAGATTCCCTTCTAGAACCATCGAGAATTCATCTTTTTCCAAGCTTTAGAACAAGTTCGTACCCTAGCTATGTAGCACAGTGCGAGAAGTTTTGACCCTAGCTTAAGGAAGCTTGTGAGAATGGGTCATTCTCGCACCCTAGGATATTAGCAACCTGCGAACTCTCTTGAAAAGTAGGTTTTCTGGGAAGAGATGAATGTCACTTTTCTCAGGAGAAAGTTCTTATGAGGACCCTGAGTACACCATCATCAATACACCATCAAGATTGACCAAAATCATGGGTAACACTAGCCATGTGATTACATGTGCTGAAGTCGAACATGGTAGAAATCACTTGATTACCGGTCATTGATGAAAACCATTAAAAAGCGTGAGGGAAATCACCATTTATGTCAATGACTCCCAAGGTATTGAAGTACAATCCAAATGAATGCGAATGAATGAGATGAAGTCGAGCACTCGACAAAATCTCTCGATCAGGGATCAATGATCTGAAACCCCTATCGAAAGTGAAAAGACCTACCATTAAGGCATGCAGGTTGCAAGGTACTTAATGATTTCTAAGTCTCATTTCTGGATAATGAGTTGGAGTCGATGGAACAAGACTCATCACAGGAGGGCCTTGATGTATCCCCCATCAATGACACAAAATAAGTAACAAATTTTGAGGGTGAAACAAAGCATAAATATGGGTTGCAATGGACACAGGGAAGGCCGACATAGTAATAATGGACAATTGCATATGGTCAACGCAATAGAGGGCTCGTTCGAACTTCTCTTGAACATATGAATGACACGACTAAGGACTTGGAAGCACTGACTCAAAGACAAACCAAGATATGACCTTGTAGCAAGTCGAACGAGAGACAAATAGATTTCCCAACCCAGATTCAAATGATGAATAGGGGGTGTCATGTTCAAGAGCGATGCTTACTGCCATTAATACGAATATGAAAACATATGCCTTTCCCAAAATTCCCCCCACCATTTCTGGCGAGTACCTCTTTATTTTTACACAAGCTTGAGGAGGATAACATATGATTATTGATGTAAGCTCATCCTTCGGATGAATCCCTCAGAGTATATTTAACGAACCCTAGGAAGGAGTGGTTCGGTCCCATTACAGGTCTTTTGATGTTTGTTTAACGAGTCCAAGGATAGAAAACTCAGGGGTTTTTCATGTTTTGAGAGTCTGAAAAACACTTAAAGAGAACTCTTCCAGTTCCTTTTTCGTAAAAGTGTTTGACGAGACCGAAAAAGTGATAAACTATCACCTGTCAAATGTTTTCTTCAAATACTTTAACGAGCGTGAAAAGAACAAGATCGCTCGGCAATATTTTCGTTTTTATGGAGCGTGAAAAGAGCTTAAAGGATACTCCTTTATGTTCGTCATTTTCATGTTACCATGAAAAGTACGAGAAGACGAGGAAAAGTATACTTGGTTACGTTCTCATATATTTTTGAGCACGAGAACGAACGAAGAATGAGCTCAAGGTTTTTTATAAAAAAACCTAAAAAAGTAGTCGTACATGTGACAAAAAGAAAATACACCCGTAACCCCTCGTTCGAACTTCAAAGTTTCTATATCTGAGAAAAACCACACTCACAAGGCCATTAGGGTATTAGGTTTTATAAATAAAGAAATAAAAATAATATATAAAAAAACAATAAAAAATAGTAAAAAGTGAATAAATATGGGTGAAAAGGACTTTTTACCATTTCATTTCTCCTTTGCCAAAAACTTGTCCAACATACCTCATTTTCCCCCAAATTTCTTTGCTCGACTGCGGGAGGCACAAGCGATCATTCAGCGAATGGTTTTAGCCAGTGAGGTAATCTTTTGATTCTCCAACTTTTCCATGGTTTATTTTTGGTTTTTATGGGCAATATTTAGAGTTTTGAGTCAATTTTAGGGTTGGAACATGCGCTCAAGCATTATTGCAGGTGGGCCATGCGGGACCTGTGAGAATCTAAGATTCTCGCAGGTGGGTTTTAGGGCACCTGCGAGAATCTTTCACTGTGCAAAACATCCACCTGCGGGGGTCGAAAAATGGATTTTAAAGTGAGGTTTTGCTCAATAAAAATTATGCAAGAGTTTAAAACAAGTTGTTGACTTCCCTCTCATGGATTTTTTGTATGTGTTTGACCATCATGATGTTGGAATGGAGAGAAAGAGAACATGAGGAGGATGATTCCATTGTCGGGAATGACCCGAGTACAGTCACTGCCCTCCGAGACTATGGGATCTTGAAATGTTTTAGGATCCCGGGCATGAGAGCCCAACTTAGGTTGTTGGAATACCTGGTCCACATGTGGGACATGGATAAACAGTTATTTCATGTGGGAGTCCATACATTGACACTAGATATCGAGGATATCTATTTTCTGACGGGGTTTTCATGGCGTGGATGCCATGCTACTTTGACTAGAGGTAGAGGCGGTGGGCTCCCTATGAGCGAGTATGTTCGCCAGTATTGTGTTCTCGAGGCAGAGAGAAGCAAGGGTAAAGTTGCCATTTGGGGGGTCCAAGATCTGACCCTACAAACCATTTTGTTTACTATTGCACGCATGGCTAGGAGTGCAGCTCTATACATGGCTCTCCAAATCTATTTCCAATACGCCATAGAGTGTACAAAGCCTCGGGTTTTCAACTGGTCAGATACAGTTCTCCATAGTATGAAGAGACAATTGACGAAGTGCAGAAGGGGTGAATTGAAGCAGTTTGGGTACGGGTCACTTTTGGTGTCATTCTTCCTCGAGAGGGTCCCACTACTGTGACTATAGGCTTATTGGGGTTTACCAGCCCCATAGGATCTGAGGATGCTGAGGTGGTGTAAGCTCAAGGATCGACACGTAACAGAGCCTATAATCAAGTATAATGATTTATTTTTTGACTGGTTGAGGCCCTAGATGTTGATGATCAATGACTACGCATATGCTAGTTTGGATTTTCGAGGGGATCCAGATTTGGTCCTGCCTGAGGATGCTCAATGACGTAGACCTATTAGCCCTCGGGCTGAAGTCCACTCATAGGATCGTTCTTTATCTCCCTCAAGCTGAATCGACTCTTTATATTCTCTGCTAAAATCACAAATTATCGATCCACAGGTCCTTTCAGAAGCTCCCCTGCACAAACTGCACTAGGTGTGAGCTCCACTTCTCTGTGCGACCACATCACTATGACCAAGGCCTAACCCAAAAGGTTATTTTCACAACTCGCCACTCGTGAGTTTGTTAGTCGAGGCTCCTGACTCTTCTTTTCTAATCTTGTGATACCCGAGATCACGAAGTGGGTATAGCTCCCCTCTGTCAGCACCCTCCACACGTGACCACCAGCTAAGCTTAACACTATCTCCTCTCGCTACTCGCCACTTCAAAAGTTGTGGCATCCAACATTGGCACCTTCCTTTCACGAAACCCTGAGAAGTGGTGTTGACTTTTCTCCTCGCGTTCTCATTACTCATGACTTCATGAGTCGAAGGTTTGAACTCTCATTCCCTTATATCACAAATCCTTGAAACACGAGAGGTTAATGGGTGTTGAATCCTTTCACTAGGTAACACGTGTCCTCCTATCTATCATACGGGCCCACCTTGCGGTTCTACCATGTGTCCCTCATGCCCATCTTCGACACTTCACAACTTCGCTTCCCGAAGTGCTACCTCCTTGTATCCCGACACCCAAAGTGTCGAGATCCTGAACTCCTCGCTACTCCTTATCGTAACTCGTGACTTTAGGATTTTTGGGACAAAAGTGTCAACCTCTTGTCCGCCAATATGATGAAATGTCGAAATTTTGACATGTCGTCAACATGGGTCCCACAACGGAACTTCCCGCCTTTTTGGAGTTTTGGACTTCACAACTTTGTGAATCATGATGCTAAGTTTTTAGTTCTTCAACCCACGAAACACTCGAATGCATGATAGGCATGATCAGACTCTGATCCAATGGTCCTCCCTTGACCTGGATCCTACGACTGTCCTAGCTCCTCGCGATTTTGCCACTCGCGACTTGGAGCACCCAATATTTGGGCTCTCACCTTGTGAACCTCTAAGTTCACGAGATCCCTTGATCTCTGCCACCTATCCTCCTCCGATGGACGCCTGTGATTCTCTCACAACTTCGCCACTCACGAATCTTGATGCAAAGGTTTTAAACTTTCAACTCACGAATCCACGAAATGAGATTATGCAAGTGAATCCAATGGCCCTTGTTGGCTTAGATCCTATGGCCTGATTTCTCCTTGATGATTCATGCGAAATGAACAAAGTGTTCTTTCATGAAACTTATCCACCTGCAAAACAACGTCGCTGCGCCTTCTTACAACACTTCAAGGCACTAGCCCTCTTGAGCTTCTCTTTGACAACTTCGAAGACTCTATCCCTCCTGAGCTTTCTCCACAAGTCGAGTCTTCAAAAAGACTCATGCACACACTCCTTGCGGCCACCCTTCAAATACTTCCAAGTATTTGAATCCTTAGACTCTGCGCACTCTTTTTGCAACAACAGTCCTTCAACAACTCCCTCAGGTTGTAAGCTCTGAGATTTCACTCGGCCTGTGCACACCTTGCACAGCTCCTGTGCTTAACTTGCACTTCTGTGAGAATGAGAACAATGTTATCCCTCCTGAGATTTCAGAGACGAACTCTGATTTCTGTCAACACACACCTTGCGGACAATTTCGCTGCACTCCTTGCAGGAAAACTCTTTCTCAAACAAAAAAACAATTGAAACTCATTCCTTACTCTCCCTCTCTTTAGATTTTAGACATTAAATATGAAATCATACATTCACACATCAAAGCAAATGCATAACAAAGAGTAACAAGCATATATCAATCAACATGTACAAAAAAAGAAAGCAATTGAACACCATGAGTCTGAACTAAAGATCTTTGTATTAATCTAGAACTTGTGTACATGGGTTTTTACTTTACACAGCTCTCTTCTTCTTCTCTCTTATGCTCTCTTTGATTGACAATTTACAATGATACAATATGAGGGTGTCTATAGTCAATTTTCCCTCTGCTCCTAAATTTGTCTAATCTAGAATTTAATTCTACCTACTTACATTTGCTAGCATAAATGCCTCTTAATCCTTCAGACAAGAGAGGGACGCTCAAGGTCTGATTACAATCTACAAGTATGCCCTTTCTTAATTATCTCATTTAATTTTGGCGTATCCAACTTCAAAACATTTCAAACAATTCATCATGTGCCAAAATGTGTTGGCGTTTGTCCCTTGCTCTCTTGTTGTTGGCGATGCTCCTGCATCATACTCCCTCACTTGAAAATTTTCATGGGCTCCTATCCATGAGCTCTCACACGGTCTGTCCATGCTTATAGATCTCTTCTTTTTTCTCCCAACTGGCATCTTCAACTAGATGTCCCTTCCACTTGATCAAGTATTCAAAATATTCCCTTCTTCTGGTCCTTTTGCTAATTCTTTTGTCCAGTATGCTTTCCATCTGTGGTTTCTCTGCAACTGGCATCTATTTTGTCCACTGAATCTCTGGTTGTTCACTGTATGCTCCAAATTTGTATGGGTACAAATCTAAGACATTGAATATCGAAGAAATTCCGATCCCGTCGGGTAATTCAATCTCATAAGCATTTGCCCCAAATTTCTTCAAGACCTTACATGGTCCAATTTTCTTCATTTTTAGTTTATTGTATGTTCCTCTCAGGAACCTTTCTTTTCTCATATGTGCTAGAATCAGATCACCAACCTCAAATTGAAGTCATCTTCTGTGTTGATCTGCTCTGTGCTTATACTCTTGGCCCAAGTTTTTCAATCACTCCTTCACTTGGCTGTGAAGTTCCTTCATTGCTTCTGCGAAATCCTCTACACTAGCACTCCTAGTTGCATTATGTTCTGAATCCCTCAATTCAGAAAATCCTCTTGGCTATATGCCATAAACTATTTGAAATGGACTCTGCCCCATGCTTCTATTGATTGAATCATTATAAGAAAATTCCTCCTATGGTAGAATATTGTCCCACTGTCTGTGATGTTCTGTCACCAAACTCCTCAACAAGTCTCCCAAGATCCTATTCATAACTTCTGTCTGTCCATCCATCTAAGGATGATAAGATGAAATGAATGACAAGTTTTTTCCTAGGTTTTTCCATAAGGTCCTCTAGAAGTGTCCCACGAACTTGGTGTCTCGATCTGCAACTATGCTCCTTGGTAAGTCGTGAAGTCGAATGACCTCTTTGAAAAACAGATTCACAATGTGAGTTGCATCATTGGTTTTCTGACATGGTATGAATTGTGCCATCTTAGAAAATATATCCACTACCACAAAGATTGAATCAAACCCTCTTTGTGTTATCGACAGCCCCAATATGAAGTCCATGATGACTGCATCCCAGGGCCTGTCAGGTATGGGTAACGATTGATATAAGCCTACATTCTACCTCTTCCCTTTTGAATGTTGACAAATTCTACATATATCCATGAATATTTTGATGTCTGCTCTCATTCCTAGACAAAAATATGATTCATTTAACTTTGAGAATCTCTTTTCATGACTGAAATGTCCGGCCAATCCTCCACTATGTTTCTCCTTTAATAGATTTTCCCTCATGGAGCATTTTGGAATACAAAGTTGATTACGCTTAAACAATAATCCTTCTTGGATCGTGTATTCTGTCCATTAGCTTCTGTCCCCGAGAATTGGATTCTCAATCGCCTCATACACTTCTTTAAAATCTGTATCATCTCTGTACATGTTCTTGAGATCATCAAAACCCATTGTTTTGAATCTAAAACATTTCCTGCTCAAAGCATCAACAACCTTGTTATCAGTTCCAAAAATATGCTTAATTACAAAAGTAAAGTTTTGCATGTAATCAACCCATTTAACATGTCTTTGATTCAACTTCTCCTACTGAGTCACAAATTGCAAAGCATGATTATCACTATATAAAACAAACTCCTTAGGAATCAAATAGTGTCGCCACTTCTTCAATGCCTAGATAATAGTATAGAACTCCTTGTCATACGTGGAGTATTCCACTTTGGTTTCGTTCAGCTTCTCGCTGAAGTATGCTATCAGCCTATCTTCTTGGCTCAAGATTGTCCCTATTGCAAATCCACTTGCATCACATTTTACTTGAAATGTCTTTTTGAAATCCGGCAACACCAAAATTGGTTTTTCCATGATCTTCCTTTTTAGAAAATTAAAACTTTTCTCAGCCTCTTCTGCCCAGTGAAAAGACTTGTCTCTCTTCCTCACTGTGTCCATCATCGGTGCACTAATTCCACTAAAATTCCTGATGAACTTCCTGTAGAAACTAGCCAATCCATGAAAACTTCAAACCTCAAAGATACTCTTTGGCGATGGCCAATTCTTAATTACCTCACCTTATCTGGATCCATCTTCAACTTGTCTACATAAATAAAAAAACCCAAATAAATGAGCTCCGTCTTCAGGAATGAGGATTTCTTCATATTTATCAACAACTTCTCTTGCTATAGCCTTTGCATCACTGTAGCTAAATGTTTCAGATGCTCTGCCTCTGTTTGACTGAAAATCAGTATGTCATCAAGATACACAATGACAAATTTTCTAATGAAATCCTTCAGGACTTCATTCATCAATCTCATAAAGGTACTTGGCGCGTTGGTTAAGCCAAATGGCATAACAAGCCATTCATACAACCCTTCATTGGTCTTGAATGCTGTCTTCCATTCATTGCCTTTTCTCATACAAATCTGATGATATCCACTTTTCAAATCAATCTTCGAAAAAAAATTCGCTCCACTCAAGCAATCCATCAAATCATCCATTCTTGGCAATGGAAATCTATACCTGATGGTAATCTTGTTAATTTAACTCGAGTCAATACACATCCTCCAACCTCCATCTTTCTTTGGACTAAGCACTGTTGGAACAACACATGGACTCAAGCTTTCTCTAATCAACCCTTTGTCCATTAAGTCCTAGACTTGTCTCATGACCTCTTCATTCTCCTGCGGTGTCAATTTGTATTCTGCCTTGTTTGGTAAACTAGCTCTAGGTATGAGATCAATTTGATGACTTACACTTCTGATAAGTTGCAACGAACGAGGTAGTTCATCCACTACTATATCATCACACTCTTCCAACAGTTTCTGAACCTCTTCCGGTGGATCATCTACCCTTGTACTGGTTAAAACAATTTTAGGCTTTTTGACCACAATGAATTGTGGTTCCTCCTTCTTCTTAACCTCTGTAAGAAGTTCCTTCCCACTCATGAGAAGTACAACATTGCTTACTTCAGGTTTTACTTCCTTGTCTTTGATTGGAAGAAACATGTGATTTCTCCCATTTTTCTCTAGGGTGTATGTGTTCTTCCTCCCGTCATGAATCACATTCCTGTCATATTGCCATGGTATACCCAGCAATAGATGACAAACATCCATGGGAATAACATCAAAAAATATTTCATCTTTATAACCACCTATTATAAACTCAACTAAACATTGTTTAGTGACATTTACCTGATGTCCTTTTTGTAGCCACAAAACTCTGTATGGGCTCGGATGTTCAATCATCTCCAACTCTAGATTTTCTACCATCTCTGTAGAAATAAGATTATTTGTGCTACCACTGTCCACGATGACTTTGCATGCCCAGTCTTTGGTCTTGCAAGTGGTCCGAAAAAGTCTGTTCCTTTGGACCGAACTCTCCACCTCCTTCTCTGGCGTTAAGAGAACTTTTCACATCATCAGTGATCTTCCGCCTTCAACATCTTCTACCTCAACATTCCTTCTTTGTTCTTCTGCAATGTGAGTCTCACCACCTTATTTCTTTCTATATGGACACTCATAATATTTATGTCCGACCTTTCCACATGTGAAGCAGTTCACCACTCCACCTCTTCCTCTTCCTCTACCTCTGGTACGAGGAAAAATGTTTCCATTAGCATACTGACCTCTCTATTCGGTATGTTTCCCTCTCTATGAGCTTCCACCTCTCTCAGTTTGAGTCTAAGGTTTCTTCCACTCTTCCTTGGGTTTCTGATTTCTATCTTAGATAATTGATTTTCCTTTGGGCTGACTTCTGCCTCAGTCTCTTTGACTTTTCTTTTAGCTCAACTTCTCTTCAGCCTTCAGAGCCATCTGATAAGCATCTTCCACCATTTGGATAGTCATCATGCTCATCTCATCCTGAATTTCATATCTCAGACCATTCATGTACCTGACAACCTTTTCATCATCACTTTTGTGATGACCTTCCCTGATGTTCATCTTGTAGAATTCTTCAGTGTACTCCTTTACTAACATCAGTTTCTATTTCAAATTCTGCATTCTTCAAAACAGAGTAATTTGGTAGTCCCTGGGAATGAATTTCGCCTTCATCTTTGCGATCATCCTATCCCAACTCTTGATTTTTTGCTTGCCTTTGCAGCGTCTGTCATCTTGTATCTTATCCCACCATAATGTTGCATGTCCTTTAAGTCTCGTGACAACATGTTTGACCTTTTTGTCTTCCTCAACATCTTCATAGTCAAAATATGTGTCCAGAGCTCTAATCCAGTCTATAAGCTCTTCAACATCTAGGTTTCCTTCATATACTAGAATATCCATTTTTACTCTAGCACCCATTCTTGCAACAACCCTAATCAGGTGTTCATTTGCTGCATCTTCTGTTATAACTTCTTCTCTTTCATGTCCAGCTTCATATTCACTTTCAGATTCACTGACATCTCTAACACCAGCTATGCGTCTTTGTTTTATTTCCATGTCCATGACTCTAGGGCGTAGGTCATGTATATCTCTTTCCATGGCTAGATTTGGAACCTGCCTACCCCTTTCTCTTGACATCTCCCTATCCTCTAGCGGATCAGGTGTTTGTCTGTCTCTTCTTCTCGGTGGCATGGCTGAGATTTTCTTTCTCTCTTTCCCTATCTGAAGCATACAAACAAAGTCAAGCTCTGATACCAACTGATGCAGACCTATCGGCCCTCAGGCCGAAGTCCGATCACATGATCATTCTTTATCTCCCTCGAGCCGAATCAACTCTTTAGATTCCCTGCCGGAATCACAAATTATCGATCCATAGGTCCTTTTGGAAGATCCCTTTCATGAACTGCACTAGGTGCAAGCTCCACTTCTCCATGCGACCAGAGCACTATGACCAAGGCCTAACCCAAAAGGTGCTTGTCACAACTCGCCACTCCTGAGTTCGTGAGTCAAGGTTCCCGACTCTTCTTTTCCAATCTCATGATACCTGAGATCACGAAGTGGGTATAGCTCCCCTCTGTCAGTACCCTCCACGCATGACCACCGACTAAGCTTAACATTAGCTCCTCTCGCTACTCGCCACTTAGCAAGTTGTGGTTTCTGACCTTGGCACCTTCCTTTCATGAAACCCCGAGAAGTGATGTTGAATTTTCTCCTCGCATTCTTGCTACTCACAACTTCACGAGTTGAAGGGTTGAACTCTCATTCCCTTATCTCACGAATCCTTGAAACGTGAGAGGTCAATGGGTGTTGACTCCTTTCACTAGGTAACACGTGTCCACCTATCTATTGCACAGGCCCACCTTGTGGTTCTACCACATGTCCCTCATGCCCAGCTTCGTCACTTCACAACTTCACTTCCCGATGCGCTACCTCCTTGTATCCTGACACCCAAAGTATAGAGATCACGAACTCCTCACTAATCCTTATTGTAACTCGCGACTTCAGGATTTTCAGGACAAAAGTCTCAACCTCCTGTCCATCGATATGCCAAAATGCCAAAATTTCAACACATCGTCAACGCGAGTCCCACAATGGAACTTACCACCTTTTTGGAGTTTTGGACTTCGCGACTTCATGAATCCTGATGCTAAGCTTTCAGTTCTTCAACCCACAAAACTCTCGAATGCGCAATGAGACTTTGATCCAATGGTCCTCCCTTGACCTGGATCCTACGGTTGTCCTAGCTCCTCATGATTTCTCCACTCATGACTTGGAGCACCCAATCTTTAGGATCTCACCTTGTGAACCTATGAGTTCACGAAATCCCTTGATATTTGCCACCTGTCCTCTTTCGATGGACGACTGCGATTCTCTCACGAATTCATCACTTGCGAATCTTGATGCAAAAGTTTTAAAGTTTCAACTTGTGAATCCATGAAATGAGATTACGCGATTGAATCCAATGACCCTTGTTGGCTTAGATCCTATGGCCCAATTTCTCCTTGACGATTCCTGCGAAATGAACAAAGTGTTTTTTCATGAAACTTATCCACCTGCAAAACAACTTTGTTGCGCCTTCTTACAACACTTCAAGGCACTAGCCCTCTCGAGATTCTCTTCGAAAACTTCGAAGAATCTATCCCTCCTGATATTTCTCCACAACTCGAGTCTTCAAAAAGACTCATGCACACACTCCTTGTGGCCACCCTTCAAATACTTCCAAGTATTTGAATCCTTAGACTCTGTGCACTCTCTTTGCAACAATAGTCCTTCAACAACTCCCTCAGGTTGTAAGCTCTGAGATTTCACTTGGCCTGTGCACACCTTGCATGGCTCCTGTTCTTAAATTGCACTTCTATGAGAATGAGAACAATGTTATCCCTCCTAATATTTCAGAGACAAACTCTGATTTCTGTCAACACACACCTTGCGGAAAATTTCACTACACTCCTTACAAGAAAACTCTTGCTCAGACAGAGAAACAATTGAAACTCATTCCTTACTCTCCCTCTTTTCATATTTCAGACATTAAATATGAAATCATACATTCACACATCAAGGAAAATGCATAACAGAGAGTAACAAGCATATATCAATCAACATGTACAAACACAGAAAGAAATTGAACACCATGAGTCTGAACTAAATATCTTTGTATTAATCCAGAACTTCTGTACATGGTTTTTTACTTTACATAGCTCTCTGCTTCTACTCTCCTATGCTCTCTTCACTTGATAATGTTACAATGATACAATATGAGGGTGTCTATAGTCAGTTTTCCCTTCGCTCCTAAAACTGTCTAATCTAGAATTTAATTCTACCTACTTACATTTACTAGCATAAATGCCTCTTAATCCTTCAGACGAGAGCGGGACACTCAAGGTATGATTACAATCTACAAGTACGCCCTTTCTTAATTATCTCATTTAAGTTTGGTGTATCCAACTTCAAAAAATTTCAAACAATTTATCATGTGCCAAAATGCATTGGCATTTTCCCCCCGCTCGCTTGTTGTTGGCGATGCTCCTGCATCACTCAGTAGGGTGACTTAGGTGAGAAGTACACATTTTGTTCTTTTTGATTTTTTTTGCAAATTTTATCATCTGAAATGTTTTTATGTATATCCAAGGACTAATCAAAAAATTTATTTTTGATAACACAGATGTGGGGCTGTATCGAACTCCAGGAACGTCTCCCATTCAAAGGTGAGGAGAAGCAGCTTCAGTGGGGAGATGGGATGCCAAAGACTACGAGGCAGTGGAACATAACATAGAGGGGTTGACCGTGGATGTCCCAGACATTGTTGTTGGAGAGATCCCAAGACGTTACCAACATCATACCGTGGATGTGTTTGAGTCTCTCAATTGATTGCTCTTTAGGGTAGCCCGAGCAATTGTGTGTTATCATACACATCATCCATGATGCTATTTTGTAGAAGCCATGGGCTTCATATTTTGAGATTTTGATCCTTGGAATAAAACTTTTTGTAAAAACGTTTGATCGTTATATACATATATACGGCTTCTACTAGCTTATTTTGTGTTGTGTTATACATGTGATGTGTGATTGGTTTATAAATGTCCCAAATGTATGTCTAACACATAGTTAGCTAATGCATTAGTCAATGTATTTAGACATCTAGGAATGTGCTGATATTCGATATAATCAAAATAGCGTTCTAAGAGGTGAATTTGTAAATATACCCGTAATAAAGTAGGACTTAGAATAGCATAGACATTACTTAACTACAGTACTACTAGTTGTGAATCGATTCGTATAACCAAGTGGCAGATATCAAGTGAAATAGCATCAATCAACAATTCGATGATGGCGCTATATTCTACAATATTATTGGTTGCACGACCGAGGAACACACCTTGTAGACTGATAAGTTCATTTGTAGGGGCGTAAATTGCCCATGCAGTAGAAGCAAGGTTCTGAGTACTACAACTAGTGCCATCGGCGAAGCCAATGTGGGGTAGTGAAGACTCCAAAATATGGAAACCAAGCATAATGCAAGATAAGCAGTTGAGGGCAGAGATCAAATAACGAAAAATCATACTAAAGTAACACACAAAAAGTATGATACAATAAAATACAAGAACTCATGCATGGGTGATCTTAAGCATAGTACTTCTTTAAGTACAACCCATTTCTAGGTTCATTCAAAGGGATACCATCGTAGTCCACGAACTCGTAAGATCCTTTCTCCAAAACGCCTCTGACGATATAAGGACCTCACCACATAGCTTCAAATTTTTCGACTCCTAGCATCTCCCAATCTTGTTCGTAAAGGAGAACCAAATCACCTTTGGAGAAAATGCATGGTTTGCCATGTTTTTCATATTGGGATTTGACGTGTTTCTTCTAGGCTTCTATAACTAGGGTGGCATCATGATAGGTTTTTTCTAATTGCATGAGATATAATAGACGTTCTTCTTCAGCATAAGTGTTTGGGAGAATTTTGACGGCTAGTTTTAGGGAGGTTATCTCACATTTAATCGACAAGATGGATTCTAGACCATAGACTAACTAGAATGGTGTAAACCCGATATAAAACTTAACAGATGTCCGGTAAGCCCACAATGCTAAAAACAACATTGTGTTCCAACTCGTTTTGTGAATCCCTATCATTCGTTGAAGCATGGTAATGAGGATTTTGTTTATTGCTTCAACTTGGTTGTTGGCTTGTGGGTAATAGGGTGTTGAGTTTTCATGGCGAAGACCCAACTTTTCAGTGAGTTCGAACATCATGAAGTTTCTAAAGTGGCTACCATGGTTAGTAACGATAGCTTGAGGACACCAAACTGAGCAATGATGTGATTGAATATAAATAATGTTGCGGTCCTTCCGGTACTGTCGAATGTTGGCATCACCTCGACCCATTTCGTAAAATAATCTATGACTACAATAATGTAACCATGCCCCTGGGTTGAGTGAGGGTGACATGTCATGAAATAAATACCCCATTTCACAAAAGGACCAATGGAGACCACAGGGTGTAGAGGAGCAGGGTGTGATCATATTTTATTGTTGTAGGTTTGGCAAGCATGGCATTTTTGGACAACAATTATACAATCGTTGAATAAAAAAGGCCAAAAATACCTCGCTCATAAGATCTTCTGGGTGATAGCATACCCACACATGTGACCACCACAGGCTCCAGAATGATAGTCATTTAGGGATTTCTCAGCCTCATCAAACGTGAGGCAGCGTTGAAAAACGAAGTCAATCCCATGACGATAAAGAGTATCACCGAGGATAATATATTGATGGTCTTGGTAGTGTATTTGACGGTGGTCAGTGCTAGACAAATTGGGATGGAAATTCTGGGTCTGGAGATATATGATGATATCTCCGTACCAAAGGTCATTAGAACTGATCAGAAAAAGGGATTCATCGGGTAATGAATCTTCTGCTACATTTTCCATCTCAGAGAAGGGAAGGTCACATATCAACTTGGAAAACACCAAGGATTTCTTGGACTTAGCGCATTTGAATTCTATGTCAAACTCCTGGAGTATTACGATCCATTTGGAGTATTTTCACCCTAGCAATTGACATGTAAGAATGTGTTGCATAGGGCTGCAGTTAGAAATTACCATAGTCTTGCGAGAAATGATATAGTGCCGGAAACATTGAACAACTTGGATGGCTGCCAAGGCCAGTTTTTCAACATGTAAATACTTGGTTTCGGTAGTCGTGAGACTCCAACTCAAGTAATATATGACATGTTCATCATGAGAATCATCCTCTTGGATGAGAACCATAGAGATGGTATAGTCTAAGGCTACGAGGTAAAGGAAATAATCCCAACTATAATCAGGTGGGAAGAGTAGTGGGGTATGTGTCAAAGAAAGTTTCAAATCTTTGAAATATTTGTTGGCAGTGTTATCCCATACGAACTTAGTACCTTTCTTGAGAAGTTGTGTAAATCCAAGAGTTATCTCAGCATAGTTCGGGATGAAACGATGGAGAAATTTTGCCTTCCCTTGCAAACTTTGTAACTGGTGAAGTGAGGAAGGAGGAGGAAGATTGAGAATCACTTCGACATTTAAAGGATCTACCCTGATCCCTTGACATGAAACAATAAATCCCTGAAGTCAGCTGGATTCTATGCAAAAAACACATTTGTGGGGATTCAAGCGTATGTGGTAAAACCGACATTGAAGGAAAATGTCGCAGAGGCGTATTGGATGATCTACACGGCGCATGGAATGAGTGGGTAAGTCATCAAGATATGGCTAGACAATGTGCTTTATATCATGAAAGGCGTAAGACATAGCACATTGGAAAGTTGCACCGACATTCTTTAAACCAAATGGAAGTTTCCGATAGGTGAAAGTGCCCCAAGGACAAATAAAAGCGGTCTTGTGTTGGTCCACAGGTACGATATTGATTTGATTATATCCATAGAAACCATCCATCAGAGAGAAGATTTCACTTCGGGCACAATCGTCCATGATCTGGTCAATGAAGGGGGTAGGAAAGTTGTCTTTAGGACAATCTTTGTTAATGTCTTTATAATCAACGCACATGTGAATTATGCCTTGTTTCTTGTCAATCAGAACAAGATTGGAAACCCAGTCAGTTAGAGCCACAGGGTAAATAAATCCAACTTTGAGAAGTTTCTCAACTTCAAGCTTGATAGTGGTTGCTTTATGTGGGTGGACCGGATGAAGTCATTGCTAGACGGGTTTAGCGCCTGTGTATATCTTAATCTCATGCACCACAATGTCGGGGTAAATCCCCGACATTTTTTCATAGATCCATGCGAAGACGTCACAATTTTTTTGGAAAAGAGACTTGTAGGTGACAACTTCATCATGGGAAGACGAAGCTCCGATATGCACATTTTAGACAACTCTAGGTTTTATGGATATGTCTAGGGGGATGGTGGGTGAGATATTACTTAAGTTCCCTTCATAGAACATATTTTGTGTAGACTCGGGAACGATAGAAATGATGACAACAGTCGACAGAGTCGAGATTCGTTGGTAACCCTCAATGGTGTGTTGTTCCAGGAAGATGATGGAATGATGATTTCCATCGTCCCAAGGGGTGTCTTCCATGGACATAACATACATAATCATCCCGTTAGTGGGAAAAATGACATGGAATGGATCCATAGATATATCACCGAGAGAGGGGGTAGATTGATGTGTAGTTGCCAATTTTGTTATCGGATAAATCAGTAGGTGCAGACGCTAACAAATCTCCCTAGATCCAGCTGGATCTAGAAAAAAACAGGATAGGACATGACTCTTTCTCTAAGTTGCAGTCATTGAATCTACTACCAAGAAGGAATGAGTGACATACCTTTATATCGCTTCCTTAGGTCTTTGTTGTTCCCATTTCACTTTGGAGGGAAAAGGTGAGCCAAAAAAGTATAAAGGAAAGGCAAGGGCCTCTTCTCATGCATTCATGTATGATATTATTTTTTATTTCTGGCTTCTAGCTAGTGAGCCCAATATTGGGGGTTTTGAGGGTTTTGACATAACAAACCCTAGAGGATGATTCGGTGGTGAAAGATTCCACCTATCTTGTCCCAAGCTTGATCTCGGAGATGCAATACTCTCCCACACCATTCTAGTTCCAGATCTACTCAGTTGCAGGAGGATTCTACATTAGTTTCATGTGCAGATAGAGAGAGGGTGCACCAGTTGAGGGATTCCAGCAAGTGGGGCACCCCATTCAGTGGGAAATTCAGATCTATGGAGATTGAGAGGGAGCTTGGAGATTCAGGCACCTGGGTTATTCTTACCATCGCTCAATATATGTTCTTGGAGGGTTTCAGAGCATTTGGAGGCCTCCTTCATCAGGGTCGAACCAGCTAGGGTTTTAGTCATCCAGTGGGGCACCCCATTCAGTGGGAAATTCAGATCTACGGAGATTGAGAGGGAGCTTGGATATTCAGGCACCTGGGTTATTCTTACCATCACCCGATCTATCAGTTGGCATATTTATTAGGGCGATTGGACACTTTTGGCAGTAGGGCCGAGTTATTGAGGGTTTCAGCCTTCTATTGGAGCGTGGCATTCTTCAGCTGGAGAGTTTGGCATTCAGATCTGCTTGTATTGATCTTCATTTCTTATTCATCCTTTGGAGGCATTATTTTGTAATAGTGGGAGAATTTTGTAGCAACTCTTATCTATTGTCTATCTTCTTGGCCATCTGTTGAGCATTCCAGATCGGCATCTTCATTGTCGCAGGTTTCTCTATTTTATGAATAAAGAAGAATTGAGATGTTTTGGCTTGTCTATCTTATTTCATATGGTTGAGGTATGTTCCATGGTTATCTCTTTCTGTTATTTGCTGCATACACACATATAAACACATCTAAAGGGTAGATCAGCAAAGTGTTTGACGAAATACCTCACTCAGGAAAAAGTTTTAAAAAGACACCAAAACAGTGATGATCCTTGCATAATGGCTTGGGATCATTACAGTTGTATCAGAGCTTAAATCCTGCTAGCCTGAGGGATATTCCATAAGGGAAGATGGGGTCTACAGATTTTTTTGGAATAGCTCTAAGTTGTGAAAAAGAATATCATGCACTTTGTGAGAGACTTGGGCCTCTAATAACACTCCAAAAGTTTATATCCATGAAAAATCC
>ML777161.1:1434480-1467218 GCA_009831015.1 Picea engelmannii
AGGGTTTTGACATAACAAACCCTAGAGGACGATTCAGTGGTGAAAGATTCCACCTATCTTGTCCCAAGCTTGGTCTCGGAGATGCAATACTCTCCCACACCATTCTAGTTCCAGATCTACTCAGTTGCAGGAGGATTCTACATTAATTTCATGTGCAGATAGAGAGAGGGTGCACCAGTTGAGGGATTCCAACAAGTGGGGCACCCCATTCAGTGGGAAATTCAGATCTACGGAGATTGAGAGGGATCTTGGAGATTCAGGCACCTAGGTTATTCTTAACATCGCCCGATCTATGTTCTTGGAGGGTTTCAGAGCATTTGGAGGCCTCCTTCATCAGGGTCGAACCAGCTAGGGTTTCAGTCATCCAGTGCGGCACCCCATTCAGTGGGAAATTCAGATCTACGGAGATTGAGAGGGATCTTGGAGATTCAGGCACCTGGGTTATTCTTACCATCGCCTGATCTATATTATTGGAGAGTTTTAGAGAATTTGGAGGCCACCTTCATCAGGGCCGCACCAACTAGGGTTTCAATCATCCAGTGGGGCACCCCATTCAGTGGGAAACTCAGATCTACGGAGATTGAGGGGGATCTTGGAGATTCAGGCACCTGGGTTATTCTTACCATCACCCGATCTATCAGTTGGCATATTTATTAGGGTGATTGGACACTTTTGGCAGTAGGGCCGAGTTATTGAGGGTTTCAGCCTTCTATTGGAGCATGGCATTCTTCAGCTGGAGAGTTTGGCATTCAGATCTGCTTGTATTGATCTTCATTTCTTATTCAGCCTTTGGAGGCATTATTTTGTAATAGTGGGAGCATTTTGTAGAAGATCTTATCTATTGTCTATCTTCTTGGCCATCTGTTGAGCATTCTAGATCGGCATCTTCATTGTAGCAGGTTTCTCTATTTTATGAATAAAGAAGAATTGAGATGTTTTGGCTTTTCTATTTTATTGCATATGGTTGAGGTATGTTCCATGGTTATCTCTTTCTGTTATTTGCTGCATACACACATATAAACACATCTAAAGGGTAGATCAACAAAGTGTTTGACGAAATACCTCACTCAGGAAAAAGTTTTAAAAGACACCAAAACAATGATGATCCTTGCATAATGGCTTGGGATCATTACACTTGTAGAGACATCACCAGAGTGACCAAAATAATGTGTAACACCCGGTACATGATCCCAATTAGACTATGCATTATTTGGTTTAGGAGACCCATTCAAATCTTGACTCAGATACCATTACTTGTGATGACGGTGAATGGTTGGATGGTTATGAAAATGAATATGTATATGAAGAGAATCTAGAAGAATAAAACAAATCTAATCTACTCAAACATACCCTATCCTAGTGTTGGGCTCCAACAACTCCCCCTATATTTTTACAAAATTTAAAGGGCCCCTATTAGAATGTTGATAATTATAATGAGCTAGAGAATCAACCATTTCAAATAGTTCCATGCCTTGGCTTTCTTTGAGACAAACTTAATATATTCACTATAGTATGAAACATTCATTACAAGAGTATATGTCAAAAGTTAGAAATGCGCATAAAAATCTCAATTTAAACAAAAACGTTATTTTTTATCAAATGTTTACTTTCGTTTAAATTATGATTATGTGTTCTTTCTTTTGCTCATTAGCAAGTTTGACTATTTTGCATAATGGGTTCAATACTTCATCAAATAATATCTTGGTTCGTTTCTCATTTTCATGAAATCATTTGGTGATATTAATTAATTAAATTCTTTTTTCATTTTGCATCTCATAATAATAATAATAATAATAAATAAAAAAGAATTATCTATCATTTGTTTGATTTTGTAAAAAACTAAAATTAATATTTTTTCTCCATTAACTTGAAGCTTCTAGATCATATTTGAAAGCAAATTATAAACAATGTTTGTTTATAAGTTATAGTTAGTTTAAATTCATTTTTTATTTTTCTAGATTTTGTTTTATTCACAATTTTTAGGTTATTAATTTAGGTTTCTTTTTGTTTCACAGTTTTCTATTATCAAATATTTGATACGAATCTGATCATGGCTTTATTTTATTATCCAAATACATTCAAAATGATTGATCCAAAAATAATTTTGGATTGTTACAAATAATTTTATGAGCAACAACAGATAAAATTTGGAAAGACATCAAGATCAGACAGACGATTTTGCAGAACTGATTTCAGCCAAACCGTGGGGAATTTGAAGAAACGGTTGAAAACCCAGAACCAAAATAGACCCATTTACCTTTTGTGTCAGGAGTTTCCCCCCAAAATGCACGATTTGAGAGATATTGATGTCTTTTTACGAAGAAAATTTCAGGTGGCAAAAATTAATAGTGACGCCCAAACTGTTCATTCATTTTATAAATATATGAGAAAGATCAGAGCCAAAGGGATTGAAGAATTGGAGAGGAAGATTTTAATCCTTTCTCTTTTGTATATTATTTCTTTTGTAAAATTTTTATTTCTTTTCAAATGGAGTAATGGATGGTTGGAATCTTTGGGAGAATGGATGAGTATTTTCAAAGAAGAATATGAAATTCCAGATTGCTTAATGGCTTTTGTCTTGTGAGTAAAATGGTTTTATTTTCATTATAATATCTTCATATTCTTTTAATAATTGATTATGAATTGATTTAAAATAGCTTTAGTCTTTTTTATCAATACATAATTAATTGCTATCATTTATGTATTAATTAATTTTTTCCATTTTTAAGAGTCTATTATCCCAAAAAAATTCTTCCAGGACTACAGAATGGACAAGTGATTCCAAAAACTTAATAGAATGACATATATGCATTTTGGCTTTAGCCTTTTGTTTATAATGTTTTTATTTATGTTTTTTTAATCCTATTACATGTGCAGGTCTGATATCCTTAGATTAAATGATCTGTGATGTGTATGAGGTTTATATTATAAATACCATCTATCATTTGCTCCTCAAAATACAAATGTTGTGATCATATCTTCGATTTAAATAATGGGATTTATCTTTGAATTTTAAATTGAATGATAAAATGCATAGATTGCTTCCAAATTTATCTTGTTGTAATCATATATAATTATGAGATCACAGGTTTATGTTTGTGTTTCCTTTTCTGTCATTAAAACTTAAGCTGCCAATACATGTTCTGAATTTATTTAGAACAGTCATAAGGTTCATTACATATTTCTCTCTTGGACATGGCAGTTGGATGTTCACCACTCATGCAGATGCTTGGATACACCTCACTAATTCATTGACAGGATAGCTTCTTTGTATTTTTTCTGTCATTTACATATCATTGAAACTAGAATATATGGTTCAACTTTGACTATCCACATGTTCATGTTTCATTAATTTTTTTGCAAAATTCTTTAAATTTATAAAAGAAAAACAATAAATATTTTTATGTGCTTTCTTTTTCTGCTTCCTAGAAGCAACATTTTTCCATTGATTTTCATAAGTTTTGATTAAAACTTGCAGCTTGTAAATCACGTAAATAAACAAGACTTGTATATCTTCTGCTTAAATACAACTACTACAGTTACATTATAACATATGTACACACACACACACACACACACACACACACACACACACACACATATATAGTGTTTAGTAATTAGTTCGTTATCTCTCTCTTTTATTCGTTTCTTTTAGGATTCTTAGATTGACTAATGGATCCATTAAACCTGTCAGAATAGGTTACACCAAACGTCTTGGGTTATTTAGACAACCCCAGAGTGGACTCGCTCTTCCAGTTGATGGGCGGTCAATTTCTCCTGTCAACAAATGGCACTAGAAGGAGGGTCGAGGTCGATTTAATGATTAAATGTTTCACCCCTCAGCTTTTCATAATTCTATATTTATAAATCCTTTTTATGTATCATCTTATAATGCACTACAAGGCAGGCTAACTATTTGGAGTCAATTTCTTCAAATTCTTAATGGCTCCTGCCCAAATCACTGTGTCGGAACATGCTTTTAATGTCTCACTACTAGTTATTTCCAACAAAACAGTTGATCTCTTTTTAGAACTCACCTTTGATAATGAAGGAAACACATCTGTAGTAGACCATATTTCTAATTTTTTTTACAAATGTTTAAGACATAAGATCTCTGATTCTAATGTTACATGTAGATTGTTCGCACTCACTTTCCGAGGTCAAGTTAAGGTTTGGTTTGAATCTTTTCGGGCTAATTCTATTCATTCTTTGTCTGAGTTGGTATTTGAGTTTTTATCATATTTTAGCAACTATGATTATGATAAATTAAGTGAAGAATTAAGTTTCTTAAGGAAAGAAAATGGTGAATCATTCAAAGATTTTGCAATTAGGTTCATTCATGTTAGTATTAGATTCCATTTGAAAGAAATGTTGCTTATTAATGAATGGTTTGAATATCTCGTTTCTCTCTCAGACAAGCAAGATCAATTAATTGTTAACCAATCTGAATTGAGCACTAACACTCAATCTCAAGATGGTTCAAATTTTCATGTTGATCTTGAAGATTTTGAAGCACCACAATTTTTGTCGACTTCTTTCATTTTGGCAAATCATGAGCCACATAATGCAACTGTCACATCTAATCATTCTTTGCAAACAATGTCTCCTCCTGTCGAAGAAGGAACCTTTACTTTAAAAGATGACAGTTGTCCCACTCTCATAGATTTTATAACAGTTTATAAAGTAAAAGAGGTAGAATGTGAAGTTGATAATCATGTGGACGATAAATCTTCCCCTAATTTAGTTGAAAAAATCCATGATCAATCAGTGGGAGAAAAAATCATTAGGTACACTATTAATCAACCTTCTATCTCTAGTGATTTTCTCTCAATTTTTCCTTTACATAATGAACCAAATTGTCTCTTAGAAACTGTCTCGTATTTTTTAAAAGAGAATACAACAGAGGTTGATCAATTTATACAAGGAGAGAGAACAAAACCATATTTTTAAATGTATATACCTATCATTTCAAGAGATGCATTTCGTCTCCTCAATTCTTCTACATATTATTCCTTATACCCCGATATTTTTTATCCTAATGTTGTGCAATTGCATGTTCCATATTTCCTTGGAGAGAATTCAACATTATATAATCAGGTACAAAGAGATTACCGAATAGAAGATAAAGAGGAAAATAATTCTGCCCATGAACATATCAATTCTTATTCTCATCAATTATCAGTGGGAAAATCAAGAAATGATTTGAAAGAGTCTCAAATTGCATCTTCCATTAATTCATCTCAATTTGTGATTAAAGAAGAATCTAGATTTTTCCATGATCAATTATTTGAGGTTGAAAAGTATAATCGACCAAATATTATTACCAATGATGATTATTCAAAAATATTGGTCATTCCATTTAGTCCACCTCAAATAGTTAATCTTGAAGTATTTAAGCTCAATGGAAAGTTTAAAGAGAATGAGACATTTCTTTTCTGATCGAGAATCACGATAAGTTCTCGCCATCTTGATCCGACCTTTTTACAAGATTCTTTCCTTGATAGTCTAATACTTTATTCTCATCAGGAATATTTTTCGTATGTGAATTCTTTCAAACAATCCCATGTTAGTAATTGCATGTATTATGATAAGGTTGCAGATTGATTGGAGTATTCATATCTCGAAAAGTTTCCAGGGAATGATAAGATTATCTTCACTTTATTAAGAGATCAAGGAGGTAACTTTAACACACTCATTTTACATCCTTCAGATGGAGAAAATATGGAACGAAAAGAAAATTTTTGGGAGGGTGGGGCACTTCTGTCTAGGCCGATGATTATGTCAGGTCCCCATAACTCTCACAAGCTTCACAATCTCATTTTTTCATATTTTTGTGACCCATATAATGACAAAATTGTAGAATGGCTGGAGGATTCATACAAAAAGAATGTTCAAGGGAATGGTAAGGTCATGCTTGCTTTGTTTTTAAATAATGATGATAAAGGTAAGTATGATATATTTTTGTTATTTTTCGATATACTACCATTCTTGTTAGTAATATTTGATCTTGTTTCCATTGCAGGATTGAAGTTACTCCGATGGCTACATTGGAAGCATGACTTCACTTAGTATTTTTTATTTTTTTAGTAGTTAGAGTAGGTTTAGGAGTAGGTTTTCTTTTAGTTTTATTTTTTAGTTTTTCTCTTTGTAATAATGCAGTTATGAACACAAGTGGGCACACCAAGAGAACCATAATATGAATTTTGTCAGGGAAGTCCGCTTTAAATCTTTTTCTCTCTGCTTTTCATTGAATATTTCTTTTCGAAAACGTAGTATCATCATGAAAATTTTAAATGGAAAGTAAAGAGATAAGTAAATTTGAACTATCAATTCAACCCTGACCCAAGGTGCCACGAGTAGGACTGCACTCATCTTAATAAGGATTTTTCTATTTTTTAGTCTCTTTTATTTTTAATAATAATGCTGGTCTAAGTAACATCTTATGCATCATTATCTTAAGAAAAGAACTTGCTCGCACATGATATTTTATATGATTTAGTTCTTCATTTATTTTATAGTGAGATGATAGTGGATACAAAAACTCAAGTTTATCTTTGGCCAAAATCATTTCCTAAAAAGTTTTCTTTTGCTGTTTTGATTTTCTATACTTCTAATTTTGAATCCCATTAATAAAATTTGATTTGGTTTGTTGTGTGCTTTTGTTTTCTTTGATTATTTTGAATGAGTTTTCTTCTTATCTTTATTTTTGAATCAATATATTTCTGATCAAAGAAATATTGTCGAAGGAAGCATTTATTTTAAGACTTTTGTTTTTCAAGCAAATTGAAATAGTTCAAAGAGGTCATGATATTAAGATATAGCTCAGACAATTGATTTTTAAGTCAATTGTCACTCTCATTTTGTCCTCAAATTATCTTTGATAGAGTATTACACTAGAGATATGGTTTAAATATTTGATAATTACGATGATCTTTAAAAATTTTACGCAGTCCATATTCTTAAGGAATCACTTTTAAGTGCTTCCCCATTCTCTAGATGATTTCTTAAAGGAAATCTAAAATCTCTAAACCATGATAAAACTTCCAGTTTTGAAAGCAAATAAATAACATGGTCAACTATTTACCTGTATTGCAATTAACCTCCAGTATCACCCCGCTCTCTTTGTCATCAAGAAATCTATATTTGTATTATTATTTAAAAGTGGCATAAGAGGTTTGAAAGCACTTATGTGTGGGAAGTGTGTGTAAACTCGTCGGGGTACTGAACAGGCTCGCTGGCAATGGGTAAATGCATGCATGATACCAAGACAACTTCGTCAGGGTACTGAATAGGCCTGCTGGCAATGAAGTAGTGTCTGTTCAAGAGGTAGTAGGTATATGTTTTTAAATTATCTTTTATGGAAGTATACATCATGTGGATACAACTATTGGATGGGATTAAAGCATTTGAGTGGGTTAAATGACATCCATGTTGAGGCTATGGACACCTGCTGGTAGCAGTGGCTCTATTAATGGTATTGAAGTTTTTTTATAAACATCGTGACTCTTTGATTAAGACATTATTTCAAGTCATATTCTTTTGCAAAGAAAATTTTATTGTTTGGTTATAACATTGAGCTTATCTTAATACTATATGGTCTCAGAGTGAATTTATTTCAGGGAGCTTAAATCATTTTTCAAGTCTTATTATTTTTTTCTTCCTAAGATGAAATATTACCAGATCAGAGATAACTGCTTCACCCAGTAAGTTTCCATTTGTTGGGCTCCAACAACTCCCCCTATATTTTTACAAAATTTAAAGGGCCCCTATTAGAATCTTGATAATTATAATGAGCTACAGAATCAACCATTTCAAATAGTTCCATTCATTGGCTTGCTTTGAGAAAAAAATAAGATATTCACTATAGTATGAAACATTCATTACAAGAGTATATGTCAAAAGTTAGAAACGCGCATAAAAATCTCAATTTAAACAAAAACGTTAATTTTTATCAAATGTTTACTTTCGTTTAAATTATGATTATGTGTTCTTTCTTTTGCTCATTAGCAAGTTTGACTATTTTGAATAACGGGTTCAATAATTCATCAAATAATATCTTGGTTGGTTTCTCATTTTCATGAAATCATTTGGTGATATTAATTAATTAAATTCTTTTTTCATTTTGCATCTCATAATAATAATAAAAAATAAAAAAGAATTATCTATCATTTGTTTGATTTTGTAAAAAACTAAAATTAATATTTTTTCTGCATTAACTTGAAGCTTCTAGATCATATTTGAAAGAAAATTATAAACAATGTTTGTTTATAAGTTATAGTTAGTTTAAATTCATTTTTTATTTTTCTAGATTTTATTTTTTTCACAATTTTTCGGTTATTAATTTAGGTTTTTTTTTGTTTCACAGGTTTCTATTATCAAATATTTGATACAGATCTAATCATGGCTTGATTTTATTATCCAAATATATTCAAGATGATTGATCCAAAAATAATTTTGGATTGTTACAAATAATTTTATGAGCAACAACAGATAAAATTTGGAAAGGCGTCAAGATCAGACAGACGATTTTGCAGAACTAATTGCAGCCAAACTGTGAGGAATTTGAAGAAACGGTTGAAAACCCAGAACCAAAATAGATCCATTTACTTTTCTCATAGAGATTTTCCCCAAACAATGCACTATTTGAGAGATATTGATGTCTTTTTACGAGACAAATTTCAGGTGGCGAAAATTAATAGTGACACCCAAACTGTTCATTCATTTTATAAATATATGAGAAAGATCAGAGCCAAAGGGATCGAAGAATTGGAGAGGAGGATTTTAATCCTTTCTCTTTTGTATATTATTGATTTTGTAAAATTTTTGTTTCTTTTCAAATGGAGTAATGGATGGCTGGAATCTTTGGGAGAATGGATGAGTATATTCAAAGAAGAATATGAAATTCCAGATTGCTTAATGACTTTTGTCCTGTGAGTAAAATGGTTTTATTTTCATTATAGTATCTTCATATTTTTTTAATAATTGATTATGAATTGATTTAAAATAGCTTTAGTATTTTTTATCAATAAATAATTAATTGCTATCATTTATGTATTAATTATTTTTTTCCATCTTTAAGAGTCTATTATCTCAAAAAATTTCTTCCAGGACTACAAAATGGACAAGTGATTCCAAAAACTTAATAGAACGACATATATGCATTTTGGCTTTAGCCTTTTGTTTATAATGTTGTTATTTATGTTTTTTTAATCCTGTTACATGTGCATGTCTGATATCTTTAGATTAAATGATCTGTGATGTGTAGGAGGTTTATATTATAAATACCATCTATCATTTGCTCCTCAAAATACAAATGTTGTGATCATATCCTCGATTTAAATAATGGGATTTATCTTTGAATTTTAAATTGAATGATAAAATGCATAGATTGCTTCTAGATTTATCTTGCTGTAATCATATATAATTATGAGATCATAGGTTTATGTTTGTGTTTCCTTTTCTGTCATTAAAACCTAAGCTGCCAATACATGTTCTGAATTTATTTAGAACAGTCATAAGGTTCATTGCAGATTTCTCTCTTGGACATGGCAATTGGATATTCACCACTCATGTAGATGCTTGGATAAACCTCGCTAATTCACTGATAGGATAACTTCTTTGTATTTTTTCTGTCATTTACATATCATTGAAACTAGAATATATGATTCAGCTTTGACTATCCACATGTTCATGTTTCATTAATTTTTTTGCAAGATTCTTTAAATTTATAAAAGAAAAACAATAAATATTTTTATGTGCTTTCTTTATCTACTTCCTAGAAGCAATAATTTTTCCATTGATTTTCATAAGTTTCAATTAAAACTTGTAGCTTGTAAATCATGTAAATAAACGAGACTTGTATATCTTCTGCTTAAATACAACTACTACAGTTACATTAGAACATATGTACATATCCTAGATGGATACTACTTTTCATTCCATTTTCGGTGGTATGTACATATGTACATAAAGTAAAATATCCTATATGGATACTACTTTTCATTCCATTTCCAGTGGTATCTAGAACATCACATAACTCCTCACGATTAGAGAGTTATGGCGATGTGAAGTTGGAGAACCCAGGTTTGAGTAATGGACCCAAGTTTGTTTGATGGATAACGGTATGATTTTTTCTATATTTGAAGATAATACTATTCTATATGGATATTACATGTCATTCCATTTTTGGTGGTATGTGGAATTTCACATAACTCGTCACGGTTTGAGAGTTATGGCCTTACGAAGTTGGAGGACCCTCATATGTCATCTAGAAGCCCCAAAAGGTCAAAGTAGTCAAAGTGGTTTAGAGATTTCAAAAGGTAAAAAATAAAGAGAAGTGATGAGTGTATTGTAATTCAAAGTGAGTACAAAATAAATTATTTAAATAATAAATTTAATGGATAAATTAGAAGTGGGTTAACCCTAAAATAAGAAAGTGGGCCAAGTGACCTAGAAGATGTTTTTAAGGAAGCTACTTAGAGAGCATAAATAAGAGGCAAGGCTCTCTCATTTTAATAAAACTTGAGAATATTGAATATCTATAGGTGTCTGAGGTAACCAAGGATATATAACCCAAATTTATGAGGGAAGGTGAAGAAAAGAAGGCCGAAATGCAAGGAAGGATAAATTCTTTTGATGGTGCTTTCTAAGGTATGTTATTTACAGGTCATGTCACCATTTTATCTATAACGTTTTTTATATAATGATTCATACCGTGAAATTGCTATTCCATTGAGAACACATACCCAAGTATCTGTGGTAAACAATTCATCTTGTGGGTCGTTGTATTTTGGGAGTTACACTCCATGGAATATAGGGTTTCTGGCTAGTCCTAAAACTAGTCAAAAACAAGTGTTCTAGGTAAAAATGTCATAACTTTTTCATAACCGATCCAAATTTAGTGAGACTAAATGTTTTCGTTAGGGTACCATCTTTAGTATTCTATGTAATGGTTTCAAAGAAATTCAACAAATATTTCGTGTGGGGCACACTCTACAAGGTCGCTCTCTAGAATAAGCCAAAATTCAGCAAGGTGTGCCATTTTTTCTATAACTCCTTTTTCGAGAGGTTCCAAGTAGTGACACCTGGAGGAATCGTATAAAACAAACTGAATAACATTGTGTATCAGTTTCAGATCTTTATACATTATAGGTTCAAAGTTATGATTACTTCAATCTAGGTTTGCAGGAATGTGATCATATACACCAGGTCTATTACAAAGCTACAAATCAAATTTGGATGATGAAATTGATCAGGACTTTTGGTTGAGGTACATGTTGAGTACATGGTTGAGACAAGTAGTTGATGAGTTGACACATACATGAGGTGTATAGTTGATGATGTTGGTACATATTTATGAGTCATAGTTGATGAGTAGTTGACACATGATTGGTACATACTTGGTACATGGTTGGATGCACTTGTTTATGGTACAGGTTGATTACAGGTTGTTTGGTACAGGTTGGTGCATGGTTGATGCACTTGTTTATGGTATGGGTTGATTACATGTTGAGGTACATGTTGATGCATGGTTGATGCATGGTTTAGATTTATTTGTACAGGTTTACAGTAGTATATCTCACAGTGATAGTGTGACAGTGGTTCCATCATTCTACTTCTACTTCAGGGTGGCAGGACGAGGCAATGACATGTGGTTGTAGCTGGAGAACATAGAGGGTTGTAGCCTCCTTCTTGTTGTAGCCAAATAATTGGGGATTTGGATATTCCCTCAGGTTGTAGCCTGAGAAACTAGGGGGTTGGAGCCTCCTTTTAGTTGTAGCTGGAAAACAAAGGAAATTGGTGCTTCCAATGAATGTAAATCTTCAAGACGTATAAGAAAAATAATTTTGTGGCTTTCTCCCGATTTGGGTTTCTACGTAAAACAATGGTGTACTGTGTATGTGTGTGATTGTTTGTTTCTTACTACTCATTATTGGATAATAATTCTACATTGATATAACATTTGAAGAAAAATTATTATAATTACACTATTACTGATTCACCCCCCCTCTGAGTAATCCAACAATTGGTATCAAAGTAGGTTCCTTCAGAAATCAGTTTAACCACTGAACGGTAGATCATGGAGAGTACCAACTCGTATAAAAATGGAATACCACAGTTTGATGGACAAAAGTATGCTTTTTGGAGTATAAGGATGAATACATATATACAGGCACAGGGATTTCAAGTTTGCCAATCAATTGTAGATGGATACACAACACAAACAGTTCCACCAGCAAATGAAAAAGAAATGAAACTCGGTGAGAATAATTCCAAATCCAAAAATGCACTTTTGAATGGTCACAATGATACGGTATTCACCAAAGTTGCACATTGTAAATTTGCTAAAGATATTTGGGACAAGCTTTGAAATATTTATGAAGGAGATTCAAAAGTCAAAGCAACAAAGCTTCAAACTTACAGAGGTGAGTTTGAACAGCTAAAAATGAAGGAAGATGAAGATATTGAAGCCTACTTATTACGAGTCGATGAAACAGTGAATGAAATCATAGGATTGGGAGAATAAATCAAAGAATCTGTAATTGTTCAAAAGGTAGTAAGATCTCTTCCCATGAGATTCAACACTAAGATATTAGAACTAGAAGAAATATCGGATCTAAACTCAATAAGAATAGACAAACTGCATGGAATCTTCACAACATATGAGATGAGAACTGAATAGGAAAATCTAGATGTAAAAGAAGTAGCCTTCAAAGAATCCAAAAGATCAAAGAAAAATAAAAAGGAACAAGAAGAATATAGCAGCAAAAACAATGTCTCGGAAGATGATGAAGAAGTGGCCAACTTCATCAAAATATTGAACAAGGGAACCAATGGTAGGTATAGAGGTAAGCTTCCTTTAATTTGTTTTAATTGTGATGGTATTGGTCATTTTGCTAACAAATGTCCTCATAAGAAAAAGAGAAATGATGAAGGTTAATCAAAAGGCAAACAAACATATAAAGGTAAAATAACTACAAAGAAATTTTTCAAGAAAAGCTTTTGCACCAAAGAAGACATCTCATCATCAGATGAAGATGAAGTTAGCGATAGTGAAATAGGGAGAGTTCTATTCATGGAAGTATAAGAATTTGATAAAGAATAATCCGAAGAAAAATATGAATAAGCATATGAATAAGAAATTGAAGAAGTGGAAGTTGACTTCCGAGAAGAATTAATGAGTGCCATAGAAGTTATCATAAGAGAAAAGAAGAAAAACAAGAAACTAGAGGCAGAACTAGATAAGAAAAAAGACACTCAAGAACTAGAACAAATGATCACAAAATTGAAGGTTCAAATAGAAGAAGATAAAATAATTGAAGAAGCACTTAAAGAATAGCTAGAAGGAAATGACAAGATCATTTGAAACCTGGAAGCAAAGATTGTCACACTAAGAAAGGATATTCAAAAGAAAAATATGCAGAATAGCTCAAAAGTTCTAGATGACATTATCAACAGTAACAAATCTCATCTTGACAAGTCCGGAATTGGAGACAATCAGACATAAAAGGGATCAAGCTCCAAAACAACAGAGCAAGAAACAAATCCAAAAAGATATGCAAAAAAAATAAAAAGGGATAAAACGATATACCAGGAAGATTGCAGGGACAATCCTCCACCGAGAAGACTCAAATTTCAGAATCAACAATAGATAGATAGGCCTCAAGAAGAATAAGGATTCATAAGAGCACCTCTTTTCAGAAGATATTCAACTACCAATTATCAAACTATATTTTTTGGTTTATGTTATGCATATAATAATTTTGGACATAAAGTTGTAAATTGCAGAGCTAACAACATGAACAATAACTACTTTGAGAGCCATACACAAAGGGGCTATTCAAGAAGACCTAGTGAAACACAAAGAAGAAGTTACAATAGGTTTGAATCTTTGAGCACTGAAGTGGAATGTTACAAATGTAACAATTTTGGACACATGGCCAAAAAATGTAGAATAACAGTCCCTCCTAAAGAACCTCAATAGAGTCACAAACAAGAACCTCAGAAAATGACATGGATAATAAAGAAAGATCAATATAGCAATGAAGAATGCACATTCGCTCTACAAGCTAAAAAGAAGAAACGTGGTTGGTATGTTGATAGTGGATGTTCAAAACACATGACAGGAAATAGAGACAAGTTTCTTACATTACGAAAGGAAAGAGATGGATCAGTCTCCTTCGGAAATCATGATTCAACCAAAATCATTGGTAAAGTCACAGTCTAAATTGGGAACAAGAATGAAAAGGAAGAAAATGTTCTACTAGTAGAAGATATGAAACATAATCTTTTAAGTGTGAGTCAAATGTGTGACCAAGGTCATAAAGTTACTTTCGATTCACAAAAGTGTGAGATAACAAAAGAAGGTTCAAGGAAATTGATCGCTACAACTGCAATAACTTCAAGCAACATATATGTGTTAAGTGAAATTGGAAATGAAAAGTGTTGTCTAGGAAAGGAAGATGAAAGTTAGCTATGGCACAAAATAATGGGTCACATGCATTTTGATAACCTTGTCAAATTCAGCAAAAATGAACCAGTCAGAGAAATGCCCCAGATCACGAAACCAACCAATACTTTATGCAAGCATTGTCAACAAGGAAAGAAAACAAAGACTAGGTTCAATTCAAAGGAATATTCAACAATAAAACCACTAGAAATTGTGCATATTGATCTACTTGGACCAACTGCAACAAAAGGCTTAAAAGGTGAGAGATAATTTATATTATTAGTTGATGATTATACAAGAATGACTATAGTTTTCTTTCTCAAGAACAAGTCAGAAGCTTTTGAAAATTTCAATATCTACAAGGAAATGGTTGAAAATGAGATGGATTCAAGAATCAAATTCTTAAGATTAGATAATGGAGGAGAATTCACCTCAAAGGAATTTATGGACTACTGCAGAAATCATGAAATAAAAAAGCAATTCTCCATCACTAGGACACCTCAACAGAAAGGAGTTGTTGAAAGAAAGAACAAGACAATACAAGAAATGGCTTGAACAATGATAATGGATTCAAAGTTGATAGATATTGTTTGGACATAGGCAGTGTATACAAAAATTCACATTCAAAATAGAGTAATGCTCAGAAACAAAACTGATAAAACTCCCTACAAGCTATGGAAAGGAAGACCAACAAATGTGAAGCACTTCAGAGTTTTTGGAAGAAAATGCTACATCAAAAGAGAAGATGGCATAATGGGAAAGTTTGACTCTCGTGTGGACAAAGGAATACTTGTTGGTTACTCAATTTCAAGGAAATCATACAAGTGTTACAATCTAATATTAAACAAATTTGAGGAAAGCATCAACATAACAATTGATGAAACAGGTACACCAGAATCAAAGGAAGAAGAAAAAAATCAATGGAACAACTTTTCGAAGAAGAAGATGAAAAAGAAGTGGAAGAGGAAGATGAAGATGAAGAGAATCTAACAAAATCAGAAGATTAAGGTCAACAAGTATCTCCAAAGACACCTAGCAAACAAGTACAGAAGAATCATCCTTCAGATCGGATTATTGGAAACAAAGATGTAGGAGTTGAGACTAGAAGAAAAATCCGTTCAAAAGAACAAACACACCTAGCACTCTTATCTACAATTGAACCAAATTGTTTTGAAGAATCCAACAAACATGAATTTTGGAATAAGGCCATGGATGAAGAATTGGATCAAATAGAGAAAAATGACACTTGGGAATTGGTTCCAAGACCAAAGAATAAGAATGTGATCGGCACAAAAAGGGTTTTCATGAATAAATTGAATGAAGATGGATAGGTTACAAGGAACAAAGATATATTGGTATGTAAAGGATATGCACAGATTGAAGAAATTGACTTTGAAGAGACATTTTCTCCAGTTGACATAATTGAAGCAATCTGTTTTCTTTTAGCTTATGCATGTTCCAAAAATGTTAAAGTATATCAGATGGACGTAAAATCATCTTTTTTGAATGGGGAACTTGAAGAACAAGTCTACATTGAACAACCAGAAGGATTTCAGTTGTCAGATAACACAGACTATGTGTGTAAATTAAAGAAGGCCTTGTATGGTGTAAAACAATCTCCTAGAGCATGGTACTCTAGACTGGATAAGTATCTGTAGTAGGCAGGGTTCAGAAAAGGAAGTGTAGAAAGAAACCTCTACATCAAGGTAAGTCAAGGTAATATTTTATTAATTGAAGTTTATGTTGATGATACTATTTTTGGTAGTGATGATGACAGGTTAAGCCAACAATTTGCAAAAGACATGCAGAATGAATTTGAAATGTCGTTACTTCGAGAAATATCCTTCTTTTTGGGACTTCGGATACGTCAAAGAAACCAAGGAATTTTTATTTCTCAAACCAAGTATATCATAGAAATGATAAAGAGGTTCATAATGGAATATTGCAAACCAATTATCACTCCCATGCAAACCAGTTCATCCAGACCAGATGTAATGCAGGCAGTTGGATAGGTGGCACGATTTCAAGCAACACCAAAGGAATCACATGTATTAGCAGTAAAGAGGATCTTCAGATATCTCAAAGGAACATAAGAGTTTGGATTATGGTATACAAAAGGAAAATATCTATCACTTATTTCCTACACAGATGCATATTGGGAAGGTTGTATTGATGACTGACGAAGCACTAGTGGAGAAGCGTTCTACTTAGGTGATTGTTTGGTATCATGGATAAGAAAGAAATAATCATCAGTATCTCTATCTACAACCAAGGCAAAGTATATTGCAGCAGCAACATCATGTTGTACATAGGTTATTTGGATGAAACAAACTTTGATAGATATAAAGGTTGAGTATGATGAGCCCATTCCAATATATTGTGATAATACAAGTGCCATCAGTATCTCAAAAAACCCTGTGATGCACTCTAAGACAAAGAACATTCCAATCAAGTATCACTTTCTACGGGAACAAGTTGCAGAAAAGAACATCAGAGTTGAGTATGTGGGCATGAAAGAGCAAGTGGCAGACATCTTTACAAAACCACTTCCACGGGAAGCCTTTGAATATCTTTTCCAAAGACTTGGAGTTATTTCCACTCCAAAATGAATGCTTTTTGAATTCTTATCTTATATGTCTTAGATGTACATGATGAAGCACCATAAGAGGACAGTTCAGTCAAGGGGAGCAGCCCTGGATGGAAAGATACCTTTCCCATTGATGACAAAGGGGGAGAGATTTATCAGATGCAGAGGATAGAGGCATATTTATCAGATGTAGAGGATAGAGGCATGGTTCCAGGGGGAGCATGAGTGATATGATTTCAGTATTGCATCAGAGTGTTGCCATCAATGCCAAAGGGGGAGATTGTTGATTAAGGTAGTTTGTCATTGATGTCAACCCTTGAAGAAATCCCCATAGCACAAAGGTTTGGGTAATGGACCCAAGATTGTTTGATGTAAATATGACTCATTATTGTTTTTTCATGTTTGATAAGAAGTAAATATGGATGAACTCCAAATTGGTCCCCTTATAGTGAAATCTCTCATGGGAAGATGCTTTGTGGAGTAAGAGAACCCATGCTTAGTTGTGGAATAATGAGATGAAGGATAGTGAATTTTTCAGGGAAAATATCCTAGATGGATACTTGTTGTCATGCCATTTTCAGTGGTATGTAGAACGTCACATAACTCCTCATGGTTAGAGAGATATGACCATGTGAAGTTGGATAACCTAGGTTTGGTAATGGACCCAAGTTTGTTTGATGGATAACTGTATGATTTTTGATATATTTTAAGGTAATAATACTATTCTTTATGGATAGTACATGTCATTCCATTTTTGGTAGTATGTGGAATTTCACATTACTTCTCACGGTTTGAGAGTTATCGCCTTACGAAGTTGGAGGACCCTCATATGTCATCTAGAAGCCCCAAAAGGTCAAAGTAGTCAAAGTGGTTTAAGAGATTTTGAAAGGTAAATAATAAAGTGAAGTGATGAGTGTATTATAACTCAAAGTGAATACAAAATAAATTGTTTCAATAATAAATTTAATGGAGAAATTAGAAGTGGGTTAACCCTAAAATAAGGAAAGTGGGCCAAGTGACCTAGAAGATGTTTTCAAGGAAGCTACTTGGAGATTATAAATAAGAGGCAAGGTTCTCTCATTTTAATCACACTTGAGCATATTGAATATATATAGGTGTCTGAAGTAACCAAGGATATATAAGACAAATGTTTGAGGGAAGGTGAAGAAAAGAAGATCGAAATTCAAGGAAGGATAAATTCTTTTGATGGTGCTTTCTAAGGTATGTTATTTACAAGTCATCTCACCATTTTCGCTATAACTCTTTTTCTATAATGATTCAGATTGTGAAATTTCTATGCCAATGAGAAAACATACCCAAGTATCTATTTTTCAAAATTCATCTTATGGGTTGTTGTATTTTGGTAGTTACTCTCCATGGAAAATAGGGTTTGTGGCTAGTCCTAAAACTAGTCAAAAACAAGTGTTTCGAGTAAAAACGTCATAAATTATTCATAAAAAATCCCAATTCTATGAGACTAATTTTTTTTGGTTAGGGTACCATATTTATTATGTTTTCTAACAGTTTCAGATCAATTAAATAAATATTTTATGCGGTGCATGCTCTACAATGTCACTCTCTAGAATAAACCAGAATTCAACAAGGTATGCCATTTTTGCTATAAATCCTTCTCTGAGAGTTTCCAAGTAGTGAAACCTAGAGGAATTGTATAAAACACACCGAATAAAATTTTGTATCAATTTCATATCTTTATACATTACAGGTTTAAAGTTATGATTACTTCAAGTTAGGGTTGTTGACTAATCCAAAACTAGGCATGTGAGATTAAGGAAAAGTTTGATGAAAATGCTAGTCTCTTGTTGTTAAAGTTAAGGAAGGTTTGAAAGAATGTGATAATATACACCAGGTCTATTACAGAGCTACAAATTAGATTTGGATGATGAAATTGATGAGGACTTTTGGTTTACGTATATGTTGAGTACATGGCTGAGACAAGTAGTTGATGAGTTGTCACATACATGAGGTGTATAGTTGATGATGTTGGTACATATTGATGAGTCATATTTGATGAGTAGTTGAAACATGATTGGTACATACTTGGTACATGGTTGGATGCACTTGTTTATGGTACAATTTGATTACAGGTTGTTTGGTACAGGTTGGTGCATGGTTGATGCACTTGTTTATTGTACAGGTTGATTACATGTTGAGGTACAAGTTGATGCATGGTTCCGATTTCTTGGTATAGGTTTACATTGGTATATCTCATAGTGATAGTGTGACAATGGTTCCATCATTCTACTTCTACTTTAGGGTGGCAGGATGAGGCAAGGACAAGTGGTTGTAGCCACCTTCCGATTGTAGCCGAAGAACATAGGGGGTTGTAGCCTCCTTCTGGTTGTAGCTAGAGAATTGGGGAGTTGGAGATTCCCTCAGGTTGTAGCCCAAGAAACTAGGGGGTTGGAGCCTCCTTCCAGTTGTAGCTGGAAAACAAAGGAAGTTGGTGCTTCCAATGAATTTAATTCTTCAAGAGATATAAGAAAAAACATTCCCTGGTTTCCTCCCAATTTGGTTTTCCACGTAAAACAATGGTGTACTATGTATGTGTGTGATTTTTTATTTCTTACTTATCATTATTGGATAATAATTCTACATTGATATAACATTTGAAGAAAAAGGATTATAATTATGTTATTACTGATTCACCCCCCCCTCTCAGTAATCCAACAAACACCTATGATCAGACTTATCCTTTCTCTTATCCTTCCAAGCCTTCTACATGGATTCTCTACCCTGGCCTTGATCATAGAGGTACTTATCCTTCCTAATGGTCTCAGTGAAGGTCTTGGGCTCATCATATTGAATCCTCTTTTATAAAAGGATAGAATTCCACTCAAAAACCTATGTATTTTCACCTTCTCATCATTTATGAATCCTACATACTTTAACAACCCCAAGAAATTCTTCTCATACTCTTCCATGGTTTCGCTTCCCAGCCTAAGTTCAAAGAACTCCTGGATTTTCTTGTCATAGAGGTTCTCTAAGAGGTACTCCTTCTGAAAATACTTCTTGAACTACTTCCTTCTGATCCTATTCTCATTAATATTCTAAACTTTCTTCAACTGGTCCCACCACATAACATATTTTCCATTTAAATGGTAGGTGGAAATTTTGGCTTCTAGGTTTGATGAATAGTTGCGCAGTTGAAAATATTTCCTGATTCCAAGCAACCATGCCTCAACGTCATCTTCCCTTTCTATATCACCATCAAAGGATGGTGGCTTAAGCTTCCTCAACTCTCCTTTCAAACTCTCCAATTCATGTCTTATTCTTTGGTGCATAACAGGAGACACCTTTGGACTACTTATGGAATCTTCATATGCATAAACATTCCTTGTTGAGTAGGGAGGTGAGTGATTTCTATGATTTTTTCTAGCACTTGTTGAGTAAACAACTCTTTTTTGGTTATCTCTTGTTTCATGATACCTGCCTCCTTCATCTTGTTTTGATCCATTCTTTGTTTTCCATTGCAACAGATTTAAGATCTGCATCACTCGAGCATTTATATCACTTTTTTCTCTCACCGGCCTCTCATTTCCTTCTTTGTAACACTGCACTTCTATTTTCAGGCTTCTTGCAGTTTCTATTAATGTTTCATGCTCCCCTCTACCCTTGTGTCTGTTGGATTCTGTCTTTGCATTACCAACTCTGATATTCTAACCTTCGGCCTCTTTATCATGGCTGGAGGATCCCTCTCCTTCTTCCATTTATTGAATACACATTCTAAATTGATATGTTTAAACCCCTTAATTCTACCAAATTTGTAAGTGGCCATTTTGTTAGAATTAAGCATATGATAAACACACTTTTCCAAACAATGCTACATGTCCTTTTTCTTCTCAATTCATGAAGAATATATATATCATTCTGCATCATATAACACTTCCATGTTATTCCTTAGCTGATATAGAATTCAATTTTTCACAGGCGCTTCCTTCAAACTACTTCCCTAGGTGACTACGACTCGAAACTATGGGCGTAATCCTTCCTTAGCGCTTCACTCTGTGTTCTTTCACACAAGATCTTGAGAAAACAACATAACTAAAGGGTTGGATTACCTCCCAGACCCTTTTTAAATTATCATGAGACATGCGTTGGGACCAATTCCTCCATACTTTGGCCTTCAAATGTTCTCTATTTTCGACTTCCAATTCCTCCTGGAGCTATGCTTCACCAAACTCTTCACTAAATCCACTAGAGACGATTAAATGATCAAGACATGATCTCCCTTTGAATGGATGACCCTACTCCTAGCAAGAGGCTTCAATGGGAATCAATGGTAGTGACTTAATCAAATGTTGATATGGATGAATCTCTGCCAATTCTAAAAGTCAACACTCCAAGGCTTTGGGACATTCATTTCTTGTGTCTCTCAACTCCCCTAGAGTGATAATCCTTCGAAGTACTTACCTTGATTTTCCTATTGATTGATCCAATGATAAAGAAGGGCCCCAAATGGATCCTAGATCAGTGGGTTGTGTGCCTTCGTGACTTCGAGCTTCAACACTTTTCACTGATAGAAACTTGGAAACCCCCAAAGTCACATACTCTCAGAGCTGAAATGGAACGTTGATGTCACCCAGGGTGATGTGGAACTGTGGAAAATGTTCCATGTGTTACTAAAAAATGGATAGATTGGGGTCTAAAAGGTGTTGAAATTGGGTGACACGTGTCCCTACATAGTCGCCTGCCGTGTGTCACAAGCCACATCATCAATCAAATCTAGGACTCTGGAGCTCCAAGCTTTGGAAGTTTACTGAATCCAACACATTCTACCTCCCAAATAGTCGAACGCTGAAAGAAATAGACAACTCACACTCCTCCCACAACCAACATCTATGATTAACTCCAGGCTTTGGGCTTTACTCTTTGGGCTTTGGGCTTTGGGATTCAGGGCTTCTTGCCCTGACGACCCCCACACTCCCGAACTACCAAACGCCAAAGTGGCGAGGTTTCAAATCTTTGAAACACCTCTATCCTTCCTCCCTTACTGGATTCGATGGTCAACATACTTCTGAAGTACTTCCCTTGATCTAATTATTGATGAGACTTCAGGAATCTGACGCTCCGAGACACCAATTTATAGAATTTCATCAAATTTTAAAATTCCCATAGTGAAAAATCCCAAAGTGGTCAATGTTGGCTGACCATGATAAATGACAGGGATCCCTCCATGCCTCCCATAATATTGGATGATTGATGGGGCTTTGCGACTCTGGCCTTCTGTAGTCCAGTCTTTTCCTACCTACCAAGATCATCGAAGTGATGAAGTTCTGAAGTTCTACCTCTCCTACTTGGCTTCGATCTATGGCTGAGGATCAATCAACCAAATTCGATAGTTGAGACTTAATTCTTATCCCAACCTCCTATTTTCCTCCATTGGATGGCCCCTACCCATTTTACCTCTGATCCAATGATCTATATCTCCCTTGATCCCACAGTGGCGATCTCTCCTAAATTCAAAAGGAATGATCATGATCCTTCTATCACTTACTATGAATATCTGGCATTCTAGATTCTGCGCAGACTCTAGAACACCATTCCTCCTAAGATTCATGACTTCAAGGTCATAAATTTATCTCAAACACAAGATCTTGTCTAATATATCTGACCCATTTCAGCTCAGTGTTTCAACCCGTGGCTTTTATACCAACCTGTAACGTACCCAACCACCCATAGGCCAGGCTATGCTAACTTCAAGTCCCCTTCTGGACTAATTTGACTTCTGATATAACTTAAATAATAAGGATGCGTGAAATATTCACAAGCATTGATCAAGATTCATGATACAACATAAAATAAATGAACCATACAACATGCACCATAGTAAATGGTGCCACCTTTCCCCGCTCCTCGGAGAACAATCGTGATCACCAGGACCTTCTTCGTCTCAAGCTCGAAGAGTTAACCCACTCTTCTAACTCCTTCCTAGAGTTCTCACTACCCACAGAAACTCTCTACTGATCTCCCCTTCCAAATCGGGAAATCGGACTTCACGAATTCGTGAGTCTTATGGTCACGTGTTTCTTGCTTCACAATTCCCCGAGACCCGATGTGCCGATTCTCCGATGACACATGTTCTCACTACTGGGATGCTTGGGACCCACACACACCTATGGAGATCGGGAAATCACCGATTGAGAATTCACGATTTCCATGGTATCGTTTCACAGGACCTCCCAAGTCCCAAACCCCGAACTCTGATACCACCTGTCAAAACCCCACACTATCACCGTGGGACCCGTCGCAATTCGAGATATTGCGAATCCTCTGAAATTCTTTCGACGCCAAAAGTTCCAAAGTGTCAAATCCCGACCTCCCGGGATCTCGCGACACCTGTCCCCGTCGTGATCAACGATCCAAATGACTTCGGGAAATCGCTAATCGTGATTTCAAAGAGTATAAAACTTTTGCCTCTGGGAAACCCAATATGTCGAACTCCGATGGATTTTGTTCCTTTCTGTGCCTAAGGGTTAACTCCCACGCAACTCCTCCTAGATCTGACGGTCAACAGGATTTCGCAAAACTGTCCTACGAACCCTGACCATTGATTCTCCTTCTTGAGGATTTCTTCAACTTCACCGCTTCTCCCGGTTTGAACCTCCTCCTGGCTCCTTCTCCCAGGAATCTATGAAGGAACTATCCCTCCTAATCTTTGAAAACTCTGACTCCCTCAGAGGCTTTCCTCGTACACTTCTCGTACTCAACTTCCAACAACTCTCGAAGTGTTGGATTCTTCCAAACTCTGTGCACTTCTGCTGACAACAGTCTCTACCTCCCTCTTCTCAGACTAACCGCTGAAACTTCAACCTCAGCCTGCACTTCTCCTGCACGGCTCTATCAATCTGCCCCACCTTATGGGTGAATGAGGATAAGAGTTTAACTGTTTAGCCTCATCAACGCACTCTATGCGGATGAATTCGACTGCACTCTATGCAGGAATCTCCTAGCTCAAATAGGGAAATAATTGAAGCTCATTCTCTTCTCTCTCGGACTTCAACTAAACTATGAAACCACATACACAACATATTCAAAGAAAATGCATGACAGAAGATAAACATTCATGAGCATAATATCAACACAGAGAAAACAACACAAACCATGGAATTGAATCAAAGGTCTGCTTCTATTAATTCAATCTGTACATGGGTGTTCTTCACCAGTTCTCTGCTCTGCTCTTCTCTTCTGAATGCTTGATGATAATACAATGTACAAAAGAGGGAGCCTATATTCCATTTTCCCTCTCAAATTCTACAACTATCAAATCTATAATTAATTCCTATCTAACAACATTAAATCTATTAAATGCCTTCCTATCTACTAAGGACGAGAGATTAAAGGCTCAAGGTCCCCTTTACAATACAAGCACACTTCTTTATGAATTCCTTCATTAAAGAGTGGCGCAACAACTTCCAAAGAAATTCAAAATTTATGCTGGCACTGTCCAGCTGTCTTTTCTGCTTCACGCGTTGGCTCGCTTGATGAGTTGTGGATGCTCTTGCATCATACTCCCTGGCTCAAAATTTTCACGGGCTCCTGTCCATGAGCTCCTGCACTGTGTGCCCATGTTTTTGAATCTTTGCTTCTGTCTCCTAGCTGGCATCCTCCACTAGGTGATTCTTCCATTTCACCAGGTACTCAAAGTACTGCTTTCGCCTGGTTTTCTGTCTGACTCGTTTTTCCAGTATACACTCTATCTGCGGATTGTCTGCAATCGGCATCTGCTTCTACCACTGGACCACTGGTTCCTCACCTTTAGTATCTACTTCTCCAGCCCTATATGGGTATAAGTCTACCACATTGAATATCAGAGATATTCCAAGGCCCTCCGACAACTCAATTTCATATGCATTCTTCCCGAATTTCTTCAGGACTTTGCATGGTTTGATCTTCTTCATTTTGAGCTTATTGTATGTTCCCCTTGGGAACCTTTCCTTCCTTAAGTGTGCTAGAACCAAATCACCAACTTCAAACTGAATTTGTCTTTTCCACTGATCGGCTCTACGCTTATACTCTTGATTTGACTTCTGCAGTTGTTGCTTCACTTTGGTGTGAAGTTCCTGCATCGCCTCAGCGAACTCTTCAGCGCTGGCACTACTAGTTGCACTCTGTTTTGACTCCCTGAGCTCAGAAAATCCCCTTAGCTGTGTCCCATACAAAATATGAAATGGACTCTTGCCTGTACTCTGATTCAATGAATCGTTGTACGCAAAATCTGCCTGTGGTAACACATTATCCCAGCTACTGTGGTGTTCTGTCACCAGGCTTCTTAGCAAGTCTCCAAGACTCCTGTTGACCACCTCGGTCTTCCCATCCATCTGCGGATGGTAAGCTGAAATAAACGCCAAGTTAATTCCTAGCTTCTTCCATAGCATCCTCCAAAAATGACCTATGAACTTTGTATCCTTGTCCGAGACTATGCTTCTCGGCAATCCATGCAATCTGACGATTTCTTTGAAAAACAAGATTGCGATGTGGGTCGCATCGCTGGTCTTTTTACACGAAATAAAATGTGCCATCTTTGAAAACCTATCTACTAACACAAAGATGGAATCAACCCCTCTCTGTGTCCTCGACAATTCCAGAACAAAATCCATACTTATTGCCTCCCATGGCCTCTCAGGTATGGGTAATGGCTGATAAAACCCTATGTTATGTTTTCGGCCCTTTGAATGTTGACAAATCCTGCATTTGTCAACAAATTATTTAACATCGGCTCGCATGCCTGGCCAAAAATATGATTTTCTCAGCTTGGCGAATGTTTTTTCATGACCAAAGTGACCTGCTAATCCTCCACTATGCTTTTCCTTCACCAAATTCTCCCTCATGGAGCAAATTGGAATACATAGCTGATTGCCTCTAAACAACAATCCCTCCTGGATCATGTAGTCTATCCAAGGAATCCAATCCCTGAGAACTAGATTCTTAGCTGCCTCATATGCCTCTCCGAAATCTGTATCACCTGCATACATATCTTTCAGATTTTCAAAACCCAAGGTTTTGAATCTGAACTCCTGCAACAGTAAACATTTCCTGCTCAAAGCATTAGCCACTTTGTTAGCAGTTCCTGAAATGTGTTTGATCACAAACATGAAATTTTGCATGTACTCTACCCACTTTGCATGCTTCTAGTTCAACTTCGCCTGTTGACTTACAAGCTACAATGCATGATTATCATTGTACAGAACAAATTATTTGGGTATCAAGTAATGCCTCCACTTCTTCAATGCTTGTATGATGGCATAAAACTCTTTATCATATGTGGAGTATTTCAGCTTTGCGTCATCCAGCTTCTCACTGAAATATGCAAAAGGTCTGTCATCCTGACTTAAGACCCCTCCTACAGCATATCCACTGGCGTCACATTTCACCTGAAATGTCTTCTGAAAATCAGGCAACACTAGAATTGGTCGCTCTATTATCTTCTTCTTCAACTGATTGAAGCTCCTCTCAGCCTCTGCTGTCCACTGAAAAAATTTATGTCATTTTTTCATGGTGTCCATCATTGCTACGCTAATCCCACTGAAATTCCAAATGAATTTCCTGTAGAAACTAGCCAATCCATGGAAACTCCTCACCTCGAAAACATTTCTCGGTGATGGCCAATTCCTGATTACTTCCACCTTCTCAGGATCCATCTTCAGCTCATTTGCTGATATAACAAAACCCAAATAAATGAGCTTTGTCTGCATGAATGAACATTTATTCAAATTGACTAACAACTTCTCTTGCTGTAGCCTTCTCATTATAATGGCTAAATGCCTCAAATGCTCAGCCTTGGTCTTACTGAAAATCAGTATATCATCCAGATACACAACCACAAATTTGCCAATGAATTCCCTCAGGACTTCATTCATCAGCCTCATGAATGTTCTTGGCGCATTTGTTAAACCAAACGACATGGCCAGCCATTCATACAAACCCTCATTTGTCTTGAATGTTGTCTTCCATTCATCACCCTCTCTCATGTGAATCTGATGATATCTGCTTTTCAGATCAATTTTTGAAAAAAAATTTGCCCCACTCAGGCAATCCATCAGATCATCCATTCTTGGCAATGGAAATCTGTACCTGATGGTGATTTTGTTTATCGCCCTGGAGTCTGTACACATTCTCCAGCCTCCATCCTTCTTCGGACTTAGTACTGTCGGAACAACACATGGACTGAGATTCTCCCTGACCAGTCCTTTGTCCATCAGACCTTGTACCTGCCTTTTGACCTCCTCATTCTCCTGAGGTGTCAATTTGTACGTTTCTTTATTCGGCAAGCTTGCTCCTGGTATGAGGTCAATATGGTGACTCACACTCCGCATCGGTGGCAATGAATGAGGTAGTTCATCCACGATGATGCCAGGGAACTCTCCCAGTAGTTCCTGAATCTCATCTGGTAAGTCATCCACTCTTGTGCTTGTCAGGATAATTCTTGGCTTCCTGACAACAAAGAATTGTGGATCTTCCTTCTTCTCCATCTCTGTGGGAAGCTCCTTCCCACTCATGAGAAGTATTGTGCTGCTTACTTCCGGCTTCACTTCTTTATCTTTTATCGGAAGTAATTTATGTAACCTCCCATCCTTCTCCAAGGTGTAGGTGTTCATCCTCCCATCATGAACAACATTTCGATCATACTACCATGGTCTACCCAACAATATATGACATACGTCCATGGGAATGACATCACACAGAATCTCATCATGGTAATTTCCTATCTTGAATTTAACTAAGCATTGTTTTGTAACACTTACTCGGTGTCCTTTCTGTAACCACGAGACTTTATATGGACTCGTGTGCTTAGTTGTTTCCAGCTCCATCTTTTCCACCATCTCGGATGAAACGAGGTTATCGGTGCTCCCACTATCAACTATGACCTTGCATTTTCTGTCCTTGGCTGTGCAAGCCGTTCTGAACAGTCTGCTCCTCTGCACTGATCTTTCCACCTCCTTCTCAGGTGTCAAAAGGATTTTATGCATTCCAAGCAATCTTCCGCTGTCTGCATCTTCATTCTCAGCATCACGCCTCTGCACCTCAGTGATGTGAGTTTATCCTCTGTCCACTTTCCTGTCTAGACAATCAACATCTTTGTGTCTGTCCTTTCCACATGTAAAACATGTGATGATTCCTCCTTATCCTCTTCCCCTACCTATGGTACGATGGAATGTGTTCACATCATCATAACCACCACCCTACTCTGTATGCTATCTCCTCGGCTCAACATATTGCTACTTCTGTGAGGTTCCACCTCTTTCAACTTTTCCCTGAGGCTTCTTCCACTCCTCCTTGGGATTCTGAGTTCTTTCTTGGGCAACTGACTTGCCTCTGGGATGACTCCTGCCTCGCCCTCACTATCCCTGCTTACGGCTCAGCTTCTCCTTGGCTTTCAGAGCCATCTGGTACGCATCCTCAATTGTTCGGATGGTTACCATGCTCAGTTCATCTTGAATGTCATACCTTAAACCATTCAGGTATCTCGCCACCTTTTCATCATCACTCTCTCGATGACCTGCTCAGATGTTGAGTTTGTAAAACTCCTTGGTGTATTCCCTGACTATCATCAGTTTCTGCCTCAGGTTCTGCATTCTCCTGAACAGTGTGATTTGGTAATCCCTCGGGATGAATTTCGTTTTCATCTTAGCGATCATCCTGTCCCAGCTTTTAATCTTTTGTTTGCCTTTGGAACGTCTATCTTCCTGTAGCTCGTCCCACCATAAGGCTGCATGTCCCTTCAACTTGGTAACAACATGCCTTACCTTCTTGTCCTCTTTGATATCTTCATAATCGAAGTAGGTTTCAAGTGCTCGGATCCAATCCAACAACTCTTCTGCATCCAGGTTTCCTTCATAAGTCAGAATGTCCATTTTCATCTTGGAAATCTTCCTGGAAATAACTTTAATCAACCGTTTGGTTGATGCATCTCCTGCTGCAACCTCTTCTTCACGTCCATCTTCCTCTTCAACTTCGGATTCACTTAAATCTCCAGTATGCGTGGCGCGTCTGTGTGTCGCTTCCATATCTTCCATTCTGGCACGAAGATTTCATAACTCCCTCTCCATTTCCACATTTTGTACATGGTTACTTCCTTCCCTAGACATTTCTCTTCCTCTGGACAATTCCCTTTCCCCCTCTGGATTGGGTGATTGCCTACCTCTTCTCAGAGGCATGGTGAAAATTTCTTCTCTCTACTACTGAAAACAAAGAGAGCTCTTCTCCGGCTCTGATACCACACTGGTGCCACCTTTCCCCGCTCCTCAGAGAACAATCGTGATCACTAGGACCTTCTTCGTCTTAGGCCTGAAGAGTTAACCCACTCTTCTAACTCCTTCCTAGAGTTCTCACTACCCACAGAAACTCTCTACTGATCTCCCCTTCCAAATCGAGAAATCGGACTTCGCGAATTCGCGAGTCTTATGGTCACGGGTTTCTTGCCTCACAATTCCCCGAGACCCGATGTGTTGATTCTCCGATGACACCTGTTCTTTCTACTGGGATGCTTGGGACCCACACACACCTATGGAGATCGGGAAATTGCCGATCGGGAATTCGCGATTTTCATGGTATCGTTTCATAGGACCTCCCAAGTCCCAAACCCCGAACTCCGATGCCACCTGTCAACACCCCACACTATCACCATGAGACCTGTCACAATTCGGGATATCGTGAATCCTCCAAAATTCTTTCGATGCCAAAAGTTCCGAAGTGTCGAATCCCGACCTCTCGGGATCTCGCGACACCTGTCCCCGTCGTGATCAATGATCCCAATGACTTCGGGAAATCGCTAATTGCGATTTCAATGAGTATAAAACTTTTGCCTCTGGGAAACCTGATATGCCAAACCCCGATGGATTTTGTTCCTTTCTACGCCTAAGGGTTAACTCTCGTGCAACTCCTCCCAGATCTGACGGTCAGCGAGATTTCATGAAACTGTCCTGCGAACCCTGACCGTTGATTCTCCTTCTTGAGGATTTCTTCAACTTCACCGCTTCTCCCGGTTCGAACCTCCTCCTGGCTCCTTCTCCCAGGAATCTATGAAGGAACTGTCCCTCCTAAGCTTTGAAAACTCTAACTCCCTTAGAGGCTTTCCTTGTTCACTTCTCGTACTCGGCTTCCAACAACTCTCGAAGTGTTGGATTCTTCCAAACTCTGTGCACTTCTGTTGACAGCAGTCTCTACCTCCCTCTTCTCAGACTAACCGCTGAAACTTAAACCTCAGCCTGCACTTCTCCTGCATGGCTCTATCAATCTGCCCCACCTTATGGGTGAATGAGGATAAGAGTTTAACTGTTTAGCCTCATCAACGCACTCTATGCAGATGAATTTGACTGCACTCTATGCAACAATCTCTTGGCTCAAACAGGGAAACAATTGAAACTCATTCTCTTCTCTCTCAGGCTTCAACTAAACTATGAAACCACATACACAGCATATTCAAAGCAAATGCATGAAAGAAGATAAACATTCATGAGCATAATATCAACACAGAGAAAACAACACAAACCATGGAATTGAATCAAAGGTCTGCTTCTATTAATTCAATCTATACATGGGTGTTATTCACCAATTCTCTTCTCTGCTCTTCTCTTCTGAATGCTTGATGATAATACAATGTACAAAAGAGGGAGCCTATATTCTGTTTTCCCTCTCAAATTCTACAACTATCAAATCTACAATTAATTCCTATCTAACAGCATTAAATCTATTAAATGCCTTCCTATCTACTAAGGACTAGAGCTTAAAGGCTTAAGGTCCCCTTTACAATACAAGCACGCTTCTCTATGAATGCCTTCATTAAAGAGTGGTGCAACAAATTCCAAAGCAATTCAAAATTTATGCTGGCGTTGTCCAGCTGTCTTTTCTACTTCACGCGCTGGCTCGCTTGATGAGTTGTGGATGCTCCTGCATCAGTAACCAACAAGCAGGCATATTATAGATGTAAAATTCATAGATAATTAAATACACAACAAAAATAAAGATGCACAGGTAAATAACCACAACATATAGCACTTATTGTTTTTGAAACAAGACACCAACTAGATGCAAACCAAGGAAATTCCACCTAACTGTAGACACTATTGTTCCAAGTCTCAGTAACAGTGTCACCCCCGATCCAGGGCTATGAATCCATAAGGATAGTTCCAGAGCATCACTCGGCTTCCCAAACCAGTCAGCACTCAATCTCTCACAGGATTCCCAACACCCACAAAAATCCAAGTACCAAAATATCTTCTACCCATCCTGCAAAACCCAAGAGAATGGACACCCCTTCTCTACCACATAGCCCCTCAGGCTGTCCATCTCCTGTTAGAAAAATAGGACCACGGAGCAATAAAATAAAACAAATGCAGAAACAAAACACAGAAGACACACAATACAAGAGAGACACAGATTTACGTGGTTCACCCAGTGTGGACTACGTCCACCAGAGAAATTGCCAGGTCCTTCCTTTATTATTATCTAGCAAATGAAGGGATACAACCTACAGCAAAACCCGCTGTAACTTCCTCTTATTTCTCTCACAGTCTCCTCTCTCGGAATACAATATTCACCATCATCCATAGCCGTAATACATTTCCCTCATAAAAGAGGGTTGCCTTCTAGGGAAAAAAACCCTAACATAATCTCTACCGTTAGATCTACGACCTTATAATGAACGGTCTAGATTTACAATGAAATTACAATATAATTTTACAAGGCAATTTTTTCTTCGGGGGCTTCGCCCCCGAACCCCCGCTGGGGGCCCGCTTGCCCCCAGACCCCCCAGCTGGGGGGATGGACCCCCCGGACCCCATAGAGGGGGTACCCTCCCTCTGCACTCCAACCGCATGGAAGAGTGTACATACTTCTGGGGTGTAAATACTTCATGGGGTATAAACATGGATGAAAGCAAGGACCTTTGAATCAGGAAGATAATCAGGCTCCACAACCAACAATCTCCCACTTGGAGACTAATCTCAACAAATCCACCGCTGTTGTATATGCTGGACTCTGAACCTTCTTGGACCTGACAAATTTCTCATCTTCATCTTCATTCTTGAAGACCAACTAAAACTGAGCAAGAACTTAGTTTCTCCTTGGTTACTCCCTTTGTTAACATGTCTGCAGGATTATGGCTAGTGTGTATCTTTTCCAGCTTCAATTGTCCATCTTCCAAGGCGGATCGTATGAAGTGGTACCTTAAATGTATATGCTTAGTCTTCGAATGGAAGGCTGAGTTCTTTGCAAGGTGAATGGCACTCTGACTGTCATAGTACAACTTGCTATTCTCCTACTTCTTTCCCAATTCCTCCATAAACCTTTGTAACCAAATCATCTCTTTACTAGCCTCTGTAGTAGCAACATACTCTGCCTCTGTTGTTGAAAGTGCAACAACCTTTTGCAGTTTTGAAATCCAACTTACTATTGTTCCACCCATAGTAAAAACATACCCTGTGGTGCTCCTCCTGCTGTCTTTATCACCTTCCATATCTGAATCAACATATCCCTGTAGAAAAGTGTCTGAACCTCCAAAACATAATGCATGTGTAGTAGTACCTCTCAAATACCTGAAAATCCACTTTACTGCCTCCCAATGTTCTTTACTTGGATTGTTCATATACCTGCTCACAACTCCCACTGCATGTGCAATATCTGGTCTTGTGCAAACCATTGCATACATCAAGCTGCCAACTGCTGATGAATATGGGACCCTGG
>ML777161.1:1469896-1506927 GCA_009831015.1 Picea engelmannii
ATATTGAAAGCCACCGACGCTGCCAGGCTCAGCCGTATCGTTCCTAGAGCCTTTCTGTCAAGAATCTCCCATTCTTTGTCCTTCATGGTCGTCGGCTTCTTTGCTACTCCGCTCAATGGTAGGAATAGATCCTTCTGATATAAGTAGTCTTCCATCTGCATCTTCCCTAACTGGTAGTTTTGGCCATTAAATTTCTCGACCCTAAACTTTCCATCTTCCGACATTGCTCCCACTTGAACCAGGAACCCTCTTTTCCTACGAGTTACCTTATGCTCTGATACCAGTTGTTAGAAAAATAGGACCGCGGAGAAATAAAATAAAACAAATGCAGAAACAAAACACAGAAGACACACAATACAAGAGAGACACAGATTTACATGGTTCACCCAGTGTAGGCTACGTCCACCAGAGAAATTGCCAGGTCCTTCCTTTATTATTATCTAGCAAATGAAGGGATACAACCTACAGCAAAACCCGCTGTAACTTCCTCTTCTTTATCTCACAGTCTCCTCTCTCAGAATACAATATTCACCATCATCCATAGCCGTAATACATTTCCCTCATAAAAGAGGGTTTCCTTCTAGGGAAAAAAACCCTAACATAATCTCTACCATTAGATCTGTGACCTTATAATGAACGGTCCAGATTTACAATGAAATTACAATATACTTTTACAAGGCAATTTTTGCTTCGGGGGCTTCGCCCTCGAATCCCCATCGGGGAACGCTGCCCCTGAACCCCCGCTGGGGGCTCGCTTGCCCCCAGACCCCCCAGCTGGGGGGATGGACCCCCCAGACCCCGCAAAGGGGGTTACCCCCCTCTGCACTCCCCCACGTGGAAGAGTGTACATACTTCTGGGGTTTAAATACTTCATGGGGTGTAAACACGGCTGAAAGCAAGGACCTCTGAATCGGGAAGATAATCAGGCTCCACAACCAACATCTCCTTCCAGGGCTCTACTATAGTTGGTCCAGAATCTCCATGCTGGGACTCTCAAGACTCACAACTGTGAGAAATAATGGGAACAGACCAAAGCATCTCATACATGCAGGTCTTGATTCATGGATAGATTACACCAAGAGTCTCTACAACCAACAATACCATGGATTCTCTTCAACAATTTGTTTTCCTTTCCCAAACCAAGACACGAATGAAGAAAGAGGAGTATGTGGTGGAATGGACCAAAATGAGAGTGAATGAAATTGATGAATGAAATGGTAAGGTTATATCTTGAACAATGAGAGAGTGAGTGAATGGGAGAAGAAAAGTAAGGTGTGTGGACCCCTAAAAAGACCAAGGATGAGTTTATGTAATTCTTGGAACTAAGGAACCACTTGGCATCCCCCCCTCCAAGAATCTCATGTAACTATTATTCTCCATTAAGACAATAATGGGTAAATAAATCCCAAAGGGGTTGGATCCATTGGTGGAAAACGAGGAGTTTTTCACCATTGGGAAAGGTTCAATTCCCATGAGGGCCTAACCTAAAGCCATGGAGGCACCTCGAGGTACTGTTCTAACATGTGTTTCACCCAGAGATACTCTATTAGATGGTATCATGACCTGTGCACACATAAGTGGATCAAATCCCACCTCATGTCCTTCAAATTTAAAGCCCAAAGGGGCATAGACCGATTGGTAAGTGTCGTGTATATGGAAGAAAATTTGTAAAGGAGGTCTCAAGTTTGATTCTCACTTCGACTAACCTATGTGCCATTCATGCGGGATGTGTGGATGCACCTAGGGATATAGTGGTAGTCGTTGGGTATCGACCCTGTGTCACACGAGTACGAGAACCGCGAGTTGTCGATTTCCCTAGCGTAAAAAGAAAATTAATGGGTAAATAAAATATAAAAATAAGTACTTAGCCCCTCAAGGCCCCTCTCTTGTGGAATCATAGCCACCTATAACTCTTTTCCTTGTCCATCTAGTATCTAACGATATATTCATTATTCATAATGATCAAAACATTACATTTCCTAGGAAGATTGGCCTCTTGATAATTTTTTAGGCACTCTGGCCTTTCATAAATTAACAAAATATAATATTTAATACGAGGTTCAAAACTTGGGGTGTTACAACCACCAAATTCATTACGCCAATTAAGAGCCACAATTGGACATATAGGGTACTACATGAAGTTTATCAAAGGGTATGCCCAGATTACCGTGTCGATGGACAAGTTGTTGAAGAAGGACATTGAATTTCAGTGGAACGAGAATTGTCAGTAGGGATTGGATACTTTGAAGGAAAAGATGGTGACAACACCTATTTTAGTGTTTCCAGATTGGGAAAATACATTTCATGTGCATGTAGATGCATCAACATTAGCACTTGGAGCAATTCTGGTGTAGTAAGGAGCAGGTGACTTAGATCATCCTATAGAGTTTCCAAGTAGGAATTTATCTGAATCATAGCCTAGTTACAAAAAAACATAAAGAGAAGTCTTAGCCATGGTGTATGCATTGCAAAAATTCATACATTACTTATTGGGAAAGAACTCTAAAATGTTCATAGATCATTCTGCCCTCAAATATCTAGTCAATAAGCCAATGTTGGGGGGGGGGGGAGGATTTGTAGATGTCTATTATTGTTCCAAGAATTTGATTTTGATGTAATAGTTAAACCAAGGAAATTGAATGAAAGATGATATCAATTGTCAAGGGTAACCAATGGAGAAGAACCTACAAACTTAGAAGACAAATTCCCTAATGCACATTTATTTTCAATACAGATAGTTTATGAGTACTTTGTTTATATCATTGAATTATTGAGCATAGGAGTTGCACCAAATGAGTTTAGTATGATGCAAAAGAAGAATATAGTAGTCATAGTTGCAAACTATCAACTAATTGTAGGTCATTTATACAATATAGGCACATATATCATTTTGAGAAGCTGTGTGATGGAATATGAACGACTCATGGTTTTAGCAAAAGCACATGAAGGTATAGATGGAGGACACTATGCAGTAAAGTCTATCATGCATAAGGTATTGCATGTAGGTTTATGGTGGCCAGTAGTTTACAAATATGCAAAAGAATATTGCCAGAAATGTGATGTCTATCAGAGAGTTGGAAAAACCAAGAGGAGGAATGAGATTCCCTTAAGACCCCAAGTAACTCTTCAAGTATTTGACAAGTGGGAAATAGAATTTGTCGGAACTAATAATCCACCAACAATAAGGTCAAGATATTGATACATCATTATTGTGACAAAATACTTAAACAGATGGGGAGAAGCAACACCAGTCAAGGATTGCAGCATAGGGAAAACAACACACTTCTTATTTGAGAATATGATCACAATATTTGGATGTCCACAGATCCTGATGAGTGACCAAGTCACCTATTTCATTAATAGTACCATCCAGGCTATGAATGAGGAATTTGAAGTCTATCACCAGAAGAGCACACCCTATCATCCTCGGAAAAATGGGACAATAGAATATTTCAACACGATTTTGGAGAATTCATTGGCAAATATATGTAATGTGAACATAGATGATTGGGATTTAAAAATACCAGTAGTATTATGGGCATACAGGACTACATGCAATAAATTGATAGGACAAACACCATTCAAATTAGTGTATGGAAAAGAAATAGTGTTACCATTAGAATTTTTAGTACCCGGTCTGTGTGTAGAATCAATTACAAATATGACAGAAAGAGGTGCAGTACATGAGAGGTTAAAGAAACTAATGGAATTGGAGGAAAACATGATTTTGGCAGTATTCCACCAAGAGGTGCAGAAAGAAAGGTACAAATCCTGGCATGAAAGATACATAAAGAAGAAGTTTTTTAAGGAGGGAGACCTAGTTCTCCTCTCTGAAAATAATTTTTTGCAACACCGTGGTAAGTTCAGAATGAATTGGCTAGGGCCATAAAAATTAAAGTATGTCACATGTGGAGCATCTGTGTGGCTAAAGGACTTGGTAGGAACATAAATGCAAGGAATGGTGAATGGTAGTCGACTGAAACTGTATAGGGATAATCAAACTACTAACTCTCAGTATTTGGAGCATGGCAAGAAAGCCCTGTGTATAGTGTACTATAGTAGATATCAGGAAAGAAAAATTACAAAAATACATAAAAAGTGAAAAATTAAGAAAAATACAAAAAGAGGAGGAAGTTGGTTGACTAACAGAAAATTGGAAAAAGTCACGCACAATAGACAACGAAAGAAGCATGGGAAAATTGGACATCGTGCACAAGGAATATTGGACACTGCGTAAAAGCATAAAAAAGGTGAAAAATACGACAGGAAATTATGGACAGGGTTTATAAATAGGGAAAAACACAGGCAATTTTGACACTTAGCAATTTTTTAGCAAAGAAAGAGATGAAGAGCATGACCTAGGTGCAATTGTGCTAAGAAGAGAGAAATTGACCACTATGTATATAGCATGACACCTCCAAAGGTTGGCACCCTAAGATGATATAATAGGGTTACTCAACAGGTCAGATGAAGGAAATAACAAATGACAAAACTAGTAACATAGTCATTCGGCCCGAAGAGGGTAGAGGAAACTTTAACAACTACACAAGGTGAAATGGGTCAGACCAAAACCGAAATGGAAGCAAAAACCATAACCCATAAATGTAAATATGTTGAACCTTCATAGAATACATCTAGCTAGACAATGACATACACAATTTACAGAGAAAATATGAGAAAAGAGAAGTAGTAGAAAAAGAATGGAAGAATTCACATTAACCAAACAAATGAATGATAATTTACACATGATATACTCTATATAACTCAACTAATGCACACTAGAGGAGAATCCAATCTACCATAGTGGTGGTATAGAGTGATTTGGACATACACCATCAGCTACGTGAGTAAACTGCCACCTAGTCTAGTCTCTTAGGCAGTTACGGGAGTGAAATCTCACCTAGTTTGAGTTAACTAGTCTCTCAGTATTCAATTAACTAACTGAAACATAGTGAAGTGAGGAGGAGATCAGGTAATCATGGGTAATGTGCTAGTCTAGTGAATATCCCAAGGACAATGCATAGTATCTGGTGATGATCCCAATGTTGCATGGTGATAATCCCAATCTAGCATCTAGACTCCACTCAACTGATCAAACTAAAGTGTGAACTAAAGAGAATATTATCCTAGAGGAATATTCTCCCTAAACTATAGGATATTGACTAATGAATAATAAATATATGGAAAACCTTTGGAAAAACAAAATCTTAGGTGCGTGTGAAGTATCTCCAACACCCCCCTTGAACATCACTATGGTGAAAATAAAGAATGGGTATGGGAAATGAGGCCATGTTAGGTACCCAAATACAAAATATACACTGAAATAAATGAGGAAAGAGGGAAAACCTCATGGGAAAAATTCCCCCTCAAAGTACAATGTATGTAAAAAGAAGAACTAACAATTGCTAGGAAATTGTGTCCTTCACTCCAAGATGACTGTGCAAAGAATGAAATTTTTTCTCAGTGAAGGTCTTGGTGAAGATGTATGAAATCTGTTCTGCTAAAGGAAAAAAATGGAGGTTGATGATCCCCTCATGTACTAATTCCTAGATGTAGTGCATGTGGATATTGATGTTCTTTATCCGCTACCTCTAAATTGGATCTCTACAGAACTTCAGAGTGCTTTGGTTGTCACACCAAATGACGATCAATCAATGAAACTGAATGCCCAATTCAGTGAGAAAATGTTGTATCCACGTATCCTAAATGGTTATGTTAACTACCCCTATGTACTCAACCTCGACTTAAGATAGAGAAATAACAATCTACTTCTTTCTCGACCAATAGATAGTCTCGAAACCAATACTGAGTGAGTAACTAGATGTGGACTTGCAATCAATGGTATCTCGAGCCCAGTCAGAATTAGTGAACTCGATGAGGTCCAATGTATATTTTGTTGCATAGTGAATGCCAAAGGTGATGTTTCCCTGTACGTGTCAAAGGATACACTTTGCAGCCTTCCAATGTAGCTCATGCGGCTCCTGCATGAACCTAGAGACTGCTCCAATTGCATAGGAGGGGTATGTTTTGGAGTGTGTGAGATACAACAAGCTCCCCACTAGTTGTCTTTATATTTTCCTATAAACCAGTGGAGTGTCCCCACTGTTGATGATTAAAATCATAACGATGAATTCTACCTACAAAGTATTGTTAAAAGCGTTATTATTTAATTATGATAATAATATAATACTAGTAGTTGGGACCCCCTTTTAGGCTAGAGGCACAATGATAGACATATTACACATGTTTTGATGTTGTTATGATGTTGCCTACATAGTCCTACATTTTTGATGATGCAGTCTTGGTTTCACTTAGTGTGATAATAAGTGGATAATGCATTATTGTGGATTGCTTTTTGTAATCACTTTCAACACAGAACAATTTCTATGGGTATGAGGATCATGTTGTTTACATGTGCTATGTTATAACCTTGTTACTAATTAATATGATGATTACTTAGCCACATATATGAAAGGGATACTTAGTGGGGGCTTGATCAAAACAAAGAAAAAACTATAAAAGGGTTCTAAAGTTATAGCAAAAGGAAAGAAACTATGTAAAATGACTACATGAAAACTTCGAATAAAACAAATAATGGATACAAGTGTTAGTCCTAACTATTATACTATGGTTTGGTTAATGAACTATGTGAACTTCATTAAAGTCGAATGGAGGAACATATAGAATTGTTGATATGGATTATTATGTGGAGTTATGGCAAAGGTTAATGTATGGAATATCTCAGGTGGCGCACTATGCGATAGATATGGTCTTAGATCTTACGATGGATTGACATTGATTATGCATTGGTTATATGGTTTGATTTATTGGTGGATGTTTTTCTTATTGGGTTGTCTCGTACTTGGAATTGAATGGGGCCAGGTGAGGAAGTGACTTGCATTTACTGCACATCACTCCAAACCTTCCCTATCGGCCATCACCCTAGCATTGTTCCATTGTTGCATTTTTGTTCCATTGGTTGTGAAGCTCCACAATTTCAAGTTTTTGGAAGGGAAATCTCAAGAAACTCGCCATTTAATCATTTTTCCCACGTGTATGGTTCTTTTCTCTCCATCCATGATGGATTATCTGTTTTATGAACCAAATGGTGTCTCAGTGATGCTTGGATTCTATGTGTTCTTGAGATTTTCGACTATGTGTAAATGTGGTGTTATGGTCTGTGATGATTGAAAAATGTTGGAAATTGTAAGCACATAAATGGGTATGATTAAGTTTGTGTGTTGGTTTTTTTCTCGGTCAGTGTGGTTTTTATGATGAGTCTCTGTGGAATAATAGTGAAAGTGGTGCAATAAGGCTTTGAGTTTGATGTTTGAGGGTTTTTATCCACCGTTCTATGTATCAATGTTTTTCAAATCATTTCCCTCTCGGCTGTTGTAGTAATCCTTATCCAGTTGCAGAGCAATTTCCAAATGTTTGTGTGTTCTTTTCTTCAAAACCTGAGTTGTGGTTGATAGCTTGTTCTTACTGTCTTTTCACAGAAAGTATCCCAAGATCCAGTCTTGGGTGGCCCTGAACGTTAATGAAGGACTATGAGGGTATTGAATTGATATGAGTTATATCTTGGTGTTATTTCACAGAGAATGTGTGTGTCCTCATTTTGTTGTTGTCAAAAGTTATTAACCTCCCGGGTGATTGGAAAGAGACATTATCTCGTTGTGTTTGAATACCCTCCACTGTTAATTTAACCCTAACATCTTCTCTACAAGTGTTAGAGGCACCTATGTGCACTAGGTTAGTTTACTCGAATTGCCTTTGTCTCATCTTGGGTGTTAACTTAGGGTTTTTTCAAAGGCTTGGAGTAATAAGTCGAAATATTGTGTGGCTCACTATTGTTTCGTTTTCAATTTTTTTTTGGGGCCCGTGGTTGTTAGTCAATGGTGAAATGGATATAAGTATTGGAAGACCGTCAACTCTCTATTTTTTGTTTTTAAATGACAAACAAACTTGTGTTGCCTCCATGCATTTTATTTTTGACATAGCTCGATTTGGACTCCGACTTGTCTCTGCTCTCCTTAGGCACATTCTGGGGTTTGTCAAGTATTGGGATCAGTTTAATCACTGCAGAATTTTAAAGACACATGCTCTCTCATTATAAATCCATCCTCTTGGTCAAGTCTCTATCTGGTCTTTCTGTGATGATTTTTTTTTAATAATTAAGAAAGAAAACGAGTGATTGCTTACAGTTGAGAGTTGTCTTTCTATGCGTTTATGGTCTTGATCACCATGTTAATCCAGCATGATTTTAATTTATTAAAGAGACACCTGTGTGATTTTTACCAACCTAGATCAGTTTCAAAACGTCGATGAAAAAAATGACACTAACTATGGATTATCCGGCAAAAAAATTTGAAAATACTCACCACAGAAATCTTAAAACAGGGTGTCTGCGTGTCAGTTTATTTTTGTTTGCTTCATATATGATATAGTTATATTGGAATCATCATGCATACTATCAATTGATAAAAAAAGAAGTTATACACATAGAGATCAAGCTTTGGGTTTATGTTTGGGTTGACTATTGTTATCATTTCAAGATTTTGTCGATTGATATGATTGAAGACCTGTGTATGATCGAGCACGCTTTTAAGTTTGTGCATTTTTTTGAAAAGACACTTATGTACATTTAAACCAGGCTCAATTGTAAATTAATGAACAATGACAGTTGATTGTTTATCGTGGTGAATTATTGATTAATAGGGATAAATGTTGATCATATTGTTGTTCATGTTTTGTTTATTTTAAAAGGAAGAGATCAGTGTTATAATATACAACACTGTTATAAATTGAGGATTTTTGGGAAATTTAATTATTATGGAGACAACAAGCAGTTTGGTGAAATTGAGAAACAATGAATGTTTTGGTCTCGAATTGGATGCTTTTTGGACTCAAACTTGAACAGGGTTATGCTAGTTGATTTATTTAATTTATTTTAAGAACAATATCGATTTGATTCCCTTTCATTTTCTCACATTTTTCGCTCATTACAAATCCCCTCATGATCCCTGTTGTGCTACTTATATGTCTAATATAATGCACTCAATAATTATCAATTCAGGATTTATAATCAACAGAGTTACAAGACACCAGTAAGAAAGGTAATTCCTAATGTCACGAGTATAGAATCAAACTAGATTATGTATGCTGGAAACAAATCAAAATAGCAAACTATAATTCACTTTGGTTGTCCTTCATAGAGAGGCTATCTATTCCATTATGGCACATGCAAGTATGAGATGGAATTGGTTTGATAGATCAACTCTGATGTCTGACCCAAAAAACTAATTATGCAATCCACACTTTCTGAAAGGAAATCACACATCAATCAACATAGCATAGGTAGTTCAACAGTCAATATGTTGGTTGTGTTGTGGTTCACAATGAGCTTCACTAGTTTTTCTCCAAGTAGTTTTGACTATTGCTGCCAATAGCTATGATCACTGAAGGAAATCAAATTCATGAGAACAGAAACAGAACATATGCAAAAATAGAACAATTAAAGATCTAAGCAATTGTAAAATGGAGATCTTAATCTAAGCTACACTGCTATCATCTAACAGAGTTAAAACTTTAACTAATTCAATGTTTATACTATTGAAAGCAAACACTAATGCTAATCTACAAAGAGGCTGACCTTTGTTGGGAGGTGGGCCCTTGCCACTTCAACGGTCAGCTGCTGAAGTCTGTAGGAAGCTTTCTTTTAAGACACACATTACTCTCACTCACACTTCAAAACATAAAATCAAAAACTCTCTTTAACAACTCAACTCATTCATAATCATAGATAATTAGAATATGGAGATAAAATGACATTCCATTAATATTTACTCAGAAAATATGTTTTGTACTATCATCCGCTACTTACATATTAATGGTATGCTAACTCTCCTACTCTTCTACCATCCTTGCCACAACTATTTAATAGTCGGAATCATGAAACACAAGGAGGCGAAGTGATTTGCAAATCAATCTGTTGTTTAAGTTTAATCATTCAGTTACATCTTTAGCTTCATCCTCATGACACGAAGTGCATGAGGATGAGGCAATTAACAAATTGTTCTTATCGTAGCGTTGCTAAACAAATAGACATCCACCAATTGACTTAGGTGAGATCTAACACTTAACTTAGTGCATTAGGCTCTTCCATATCAGTACCAGATCGTAACAAGCAGATGGTACCAGATTACGATAGGGCACAAAAGGTGGTACCGGATCATGACAGAGCATTTTCATTGGTACTGGATCATAAAAGAGCGTGTTCATTGGTACCAAATCACAACATGTAAGATTTAGTACTGGACGCGTTTGGTACCAGATCAGACAACAACAATCTTGGTGCGCAGGTACCGGATCATGATAGAGTTGGTACAGGAACGCAAGACATCTAGGGGTCAAAGATTCACATATGACAAATTGAGCATTAGTACATAAAATATTTAATTCCTTAACTCAATAAACCACAAAATACATGAATTAACCATACTTTACCTTATGACCTTATTACTGGAAATTGGCAGCGTTCTTGTCATTCACTCAATATTTAGGTAGGTCCAAAAAGGTGTAAGTGAAGAGTAAAATAGGGTAATGAGAATGTCAATTTCATGTCTCAACATTCCCCCATGCCAAAATCACTGCATGTCCTCATGCAATTGAAAACAAAACCCAAAATTTTCAAAACTTGAGACTGTGTTCTTTACTTGGGTGGATCAATGATATTGATGGCTGAAGCCTCTTCTCTTAGCTCCCTTTTGATGACCCTAACTTATTGTAGGAGTCGCAATACCTTCTTGAGCTTGTTAGAGGTCTTTTCATGGTCATCTTGAATTTGTTGGCTGGTTGCTTTCAACTACTCATTTTCCTTTTTGATGTATCTATCCAAGAGTTGATATTCCTTTACTTCCTGTTGGAGTTCCTAATTTTGTTTTTGTAATTCCCCAATCCTTTTCTTCATTTGTTCTTTTGTCAAGTTCTTTCTTGATTCTACCATTGCTGGTTGGGTGTACTCCCTTTCCTTGACTTCCTCCCTCATCCCACATAGAGTAATAGTGGCTTGCTCTTCGGTCAGACTAGGGATGTCATCTTGAATTGGTAAATCCTTAGAAGGGGAGGTAAGGTCGATTGGATCTTCCTATGTATGAGGACTAACTATTGTTTTTCCCTTCTTTGCCATGCTCCTCGTAGTTCTTTTACAAGGAGGTACTGGATCAGGGATTCTCACAAGCTTCCTTTTCTTCTTCTCTAATTATGAAATGGTGACAGGGGGTTGTGCCAAAGACTGTTTACTTTTAGTTTATGAGCTATGATTCCTTTTCTGCATTATTTTCTGATGGTCCTCTTTCACAACTGCCACCATGGAAGTCTCCTCAACTAATTTGTTTTTACCTTTTAATTCAGAGTTTTTAGAAGTCTTGTTGACTATGGAGGAGGACCCTTCCTTTTCATGTTGGCTCGTTGCCCTAGATGATGGTGGAGTTGTTTTATTCTTCTTGCTCTTTTTCTCTTGTGGTTCTTTACTTTTATTTGGACCATGTTGGGTTTCCTCCACAGATTTGTTTCATGTGGGAAGGTATTGTGTGATAAGTGTTTTCCAACTAATCCTCTATTTCCTAAGCTCATGCAAAACTAGCATTTTAATGAAACCTTGATGGTAGATGCTAGTCTTTTCTATTTTGGAGATGGATTTAGCACCTCTTACCATTTTATTCAAACTCATCCATAGGAAATAAGGAAAATCAATTTCAGGGCCTCCTTCAAAATACAATAGGAGCCTAAGGTGATAAATGAAAGTCACGACATACCTGCCTTCATAGGTGACAAATCGTTGAAGATTGGTAATCATTGGATGGTATTGTTCTTTGATGTAGTTTCTAAGGATCCCTTTCTTCCAGTCAGGATGCTGATGATCTGCCTTCAAGAATTGTTGGCACATCTCTTTGTTAATTCCCACACCTTTGAAGTATTTGGCTCCTCTGCTAAGAAGTCTCATAACCTCCCTTACGGTTGCTTCATTAATTATCAGTTTAGATTGCCTATACGTTCCATCTCTCCATCATAATCTTGTATAAATTCCCGAGATATCTTCTCGTTCCAGCCTGTAAATTTTTCCAGAAATGGTATCCACTCTAATCTGGCATATTTTTCTTGACATAATTGGTATTCCTCAGTTTCCCTATAAATTTGGAAAACTGGTTTGTGTCTTGTAACGACCATTTTTATAAGTTGAGAAAAGGTTTGGGTTGTAGCACAAGGGTTTAGTGAATTGATGGAGGGTTTGGTTCCAGAAAGGAGCAAGCTCGGAGCTGGAGAGAAGCTCACGACAAGGGAAGTATGGTGATGGTGTTGCGAATGGTAAGTTTATGTGAGGGTGTTGTAAGGAAAAAATATGACCAAATGAGGCTTATCTGGATGGCTTTGCCACCAGATAAGCCATTTCATATCTACCCGTTACTATAATGATGAGGATAAGACGTCGGGTATCAAGGCATCATTTTAGAATAGGTGATTGGACATTTGGGTGGTGAAATTAATGTTGGATCGTGGCTCATGGTATAAGATAGGTTCGTGAATTTGCTTGAGGATGAAATATATTTGTGGCTTATCATTGCTATGCATGCTTCGTATTTTGATATGATTTTTTCCTTTAACCATGTTCAAGAGCTATGAGAGGATTAATTAGGTTTAGGCATATAGGTATGAGGGATAAGCACGTGGGTTTAATACTAAGGTCGTAATATCTAGTATAGCTTTTCAGATTTATTGTAGTTTTATGAGTATAGGAAAATAAATACCATTTTACCTTTGTTTTCACCTTTGTATGATCGATGTCCATAGTATGTGTGACTGCTTGTAAATTGTCAAAATTCATCCTTTTAGACTGAAACTTCTTGAAAACTTGGTATGGGAATGTCCTGTACTTCTGATCTGCATATCTTCTTTTGTATTTGGTTCTGTAGAGTGATCATGTAAGTCTGGAAAAGAGTTCTGAAGGGGCTCTTTGACCTTCCCCCATGCCGAATATGTTGTATTTATGTAGGCAAGAAGATTCAATCAATTTATATCATAATGGAGAAAGATGATAAGAGCAAAAGAAACCAATCAAATTTTAGAAGTACAACTTATCACTTATCATATGATCTCATGCTAGAAAAAAAATGAAATTGCCCTGCTTTTAATGGATTATTGACAAAGGTAGAATTCAACAGTGAATCAGGGGAATACATAAATGTTTGCATCTCATGCCAAAAATGAAATTTCCCTTATTTTAATGGAGTATTGATAGAGGTAGCATTCAACAGTGAAACAGGGGAGTTTGCATCTCATGCCAAAAATGAAATTGCCCTTCTTTTAATGAAGTATTGACAGAGGTAGCATTCAGCAGTGAAACAGGGGAATATATATGTTTGCCATAAGAACAGATCCCACCTAACTTGCTTCAGAGTTTTACTATCATTGGATGTTATAGATAAATTTCACAATATGAGTAGATTAGGTTCCCTAATTAGGGCTCCACTCTTAAGAAGTTTCCTTCTTAGATAGTGTAGGCTTTAGATGTCAGACCGGTAAGTTAACTTAGGGTGATTCTCAAATGGAAATTTGCTTGGAGAATTATATTGCTGATTCATCTGGGATTGGTATCTCATGAAAGCCAATAATGACTTTTTTTTTAGATGGAAAAAAGTGGATTTTTCAATCAGACAAGTATAGATGAGACATGTTTCAACTAGAACCCACTGCCAGCAAGCCTGTTAAGTACTTCGATGGGGTAGTTGTGATAATTAGTGAGAGGTGCCTTCCCCAAGCAAAATGCTCCATTGCCAACAGGCCTGTTCAGTACCCTGATGGGTTTTCCTAGTCATACCATAGACCGGTACCCACTGCCAGCAGACCTATTCAGTATCCTAGCAGGTTAGTCTCTATTACCCATGATTTTGTTCATCATGATGGTGTATTGATGATGGTGTACTCAAGCTCCTCATAATAACTTTCTCTTGAGAAAAGTGGCATTCATCTCTTCCCAGAAAACTTACTTTTGAAGAGAGTTCGTAGGTTGCTAGTATCCCAAGGTGCGAGAATGACCCATTCTCGCAGGATGCCTTAATCCAGGGTGCAAAATTCTCGCACTGTGCTACATAGCTAGGGTGCGAACCTTCTCTAAAGCTTGGAAAAAGATGAATTCTGAATGGTTCTAGAAGGGAATCTTCTAGAATAATGGGTTGGCATTTGAATGGTTATCCTTGTACTGGATTCCCTGATATTGTGTGATCATTCTTATCCAAGTAACCATATCATTCTCTCCTATATATTGATGGAATTCTCATGGAAAAGGTTAAGCAAGATTCATTGGAGAATTGGTGAAAGAATTGTGTGAAGGACTTAGCTTGAACAGGAACTAGGAGACTCTAGCAAGTCTATCAAGAGGATTTGATCTTCTTCATGCAAGGATTGAGAAAGTGTGTGTGTTGGAGCCAAGAGCCATCGAAAGGAAGCTTGCGACATCAAGGCGATCAGGTTGTAATCTTCTACTTTCAATTAATATGATACAGTGGCATGTCCCTTTCCCATAAAGCTATTCTCACTTTATTGTGTAATTCCTTGATCATACACATAAGTTGACAGTTGAATATATTTTTCTATATTCACTTTGGTTGGTTTGTGTTGTCTTGGTCTTGACCTCATGAGAGCACCGGAGCGAAGTGGGAGCAACAAAGACCCTAGAAAGCGATACTAAGGTATGTTACTTGTTCCTTCCTACTAGCTAATTCAATGGTCAAAACTTAGGGAAAGAGTCATGTCCTGTCCTATTTTGTTCTAGATCCAGGTGGATCTAGGGAGATCTGTTAGTATCTGCACCTACCAATTAGTCTGATAACAAAATTGGCGACTCCACTCGGGAGATAACCCATTTTCTTTGTGGTTTTTGGTGTTTTTCCTTGGCCATTTTCTATTGCCTTACCTTTCTCCTTTCATATCAATCTTTGAGTCTTCAGGATACCCTAATAGACCCTCTGGGTCCAGAGGCCTCTTCAATTTTGTGTCTTTTTCCAAAAATTTGATTAGTTTCAGACATTCTCGCACTACACTCCATAGTGGTCTGTGAGAATATACTGAGTTCGCATCTTGCTTTTAGGTTCAGTGCAAGGTTCTCGCACTCTTCTTAAAGCTCACGTGCGAGAATCACCTATTCTCGCACTATGTAACACTCTCAGCCTGTGAACCCATTTTTTCAAAAAAGTTTCTTTAAGACTTTGGCATGATCAACTTCTCAGATCAGTATAGGTGCCTAATAAGAGCTTCTTAGACTATTGGTTGATGTTTTCTTGTCTTCATTCTTGTGCACAAACAGTCTTAGGATTTCAAAGGCTCTTCCTGTCACTTTTTTTTGACTTTCGTTTCTTGACTTTTCTCGGCAAAGATATACTCTCTGATTTCAGAATCTGAGTGTGCTTGTTTGGTTAAGGACAGACGATTGGTTGAAAGTTGAGCTTCTTTGTCTTTATCATTTGCATATTCTTGGAAAGATCACTTTTCTTATGCAATTGAAAAGACTAGTTTGGTTTGCTTGTTATTTTTGTTTCCATTGAAAGAGTGGTTTGGGTTTTTATCTATTGCTTGTTCATTGGTTTTTGATTTTCTGCACTCTCATCATCATGGTGTGGGTCCTTTTTGAAAAGTGAACAACATTTTTCTTTCAAAAGCATTTTCATTTTCAAAAGTATTGAAAATCAATTGTTGAAATTATTGAAAAAGAAACAATAGAGAATTGTTATTTTTGGCGTGATTTGTTGAAATTGCATTTTAAAGGAAATTGTGTATTGTAGTTCAAAGTTTGATCCGAAAAACTTCTCTCTCCCTCCCATACATAGGATTCATTGAACAGAAATTGATATATTTCATTCTCATCCATGCATCATTTGGTCAGTGTCTTATACAACATTAGTTTCATCTTCATTTCCTTTGAGTAACAACAACTCTTAATAACACTGCGCAATTGTAAAATTTACCTAGTAACTCTTTTCTAGGGCTCTATTACACCAACATTTAGCTAGGCTAGCACTTTGGAATAGAAAGAGAGATACACTCTCCAAAGCACGAAACACACAATAGAATCTTGTGTTAAGGAGTGTTAAATTCCATTTGCAACATCTTGTCCTGGGAAGCCCTTCTCACACAAGGGTCAAACACGAGGTCACATTGATATTGACAGAGTTACTCACCCTGCTTTGCTAATACCGGTGTAGATATTGCACATATTACGGGGATCACTTGGAGGTATACCCACAATGATGAGTGGAAGACTTTTGAGTTGATTTCAGGCTAGATACCCTACCCTTGCATGTGGATTGGACTATCAACTGTCCCCCCAGGCTTTATTGTTGTCAGTGGTAACCTTAGTGGCCTATCTTTTTAGGTTCTTACACGAGGTGACTGTGAAGGGGAAAGTCTTCACGGTACCTGGAATTGATGTTGACCAAACTCACTCGGGCTCCTTGGAGGGTATACCCATGATTATGTGTGGGATCTTGCACTAGGGTGTAAGTCCATTAAGCAGGTTGTCAGCGTAACTTTTCCACCCTAGCCCAACCCCTTCTTGTCTCATTGTTGCGACGTTGGATTTCATCACCAACTAGTGACTTCAGAATTAGAAGGTCTTGTTTGCTTGGTGTTGCTTCCTAGATTTTGTTTACTAGCACGTGTTGTTTGTTTATCAAAGTTGACCATAAGATTTTCTTCGTGAAGTTTATCGCTTGTTTACAATAGCTCCTCCATGTCGTTCATGTAGAATGCAGGGTTTATCTCCAGAGCATCTGGAAGGTTCTCAACCCTTGCCTACAAGTACACCTGAGGGCTCTCCTCGGCAATGTGAAGTCCCAATTGTCACCACACCACAAGTGGAACGCACTGACTCTATAGAACTTTTCCGAATTACTAATACTCGAGAGGACTTTCGACTTCACCCTAATTCTGAGCGATCGTTTATGCGACTAAATTCTTCCAGAGACTTAGTTGTTACATATTTTGGATCACCGGCTGGACCCTTTCCAGGCATAGAAGGCCAAGATCTTTTTTGGTCTATGGGTGTTTTTCGACGGGACCTTTTTGGTCCAGGCTCACCTGTGATTTCCGAAATCTCTAGTCCAGAGACAGTATCATTTACTACCACCTATCACTTTACTGTCCCTATCAAAATGTCCCATCACATAGATACTACGAGTGTTCCAACCAGGTTTACTGTGGTTAGTCTCACTCTCATCAGCACACCGTGAACACCCAAAGTCACTCCGACACTAACACCTGGCTACCATGCGTTGAATGCTTCCATTCCCACTCCTACACAAACCCCATATAGCTCTTTTGGTGGTCCTTCTTCTTCTGGGCACTCTCTTCCCAGTTTTATTCCAACACTCCCTCAATTTCCTTTTGGAGGACCTCTCTCATTCTTGTAACAACCCTAGTTGAATATATACTTAGGGATTATTATGTAAAAAATTTATTAGGCAATTAATTTTTCCTAACATGTTAATAACTAAACAAAGATTGGTATAATGATATTAATTAAGTCTTTATTAATTAATCAATGGTTATAATTTTGATTAATTAATTAATTAATTAACTACCTATTACATTCAATGACATGGGTATTAAATTTAAAAGGGATAATGAATTTAATTGGTAAATTAAAGGATTACATATATAGAGGGGATAAGGAGCATTAATAAATAAGGATAAGGAGCATTAATAATAGGATAAATCATTAATAATCGGATAAGATAATAAATGTGTAGGTAAGGAAATAAATGAGGAGAAAGGGCGGTGAAGGAGGGATATGAGTGGAAGAGGGTTTATGGAAGAGGGGATTATTATCATTCTACTTGGATTTTGGGGAGGGTTCTCTAGGATTTGGGGGATTTGCTGGAGAGAGTTTGAGTTGGGGAGTCGGGGAAAGGATCAGTACAAGGGGCACCGGTTTGCTGGAGGTTTTGGGTACAGGGGCCAGGATATCCATATGGTATCCTAGAGCTAGGAAGCTGTCCTAGTTGGTAGGGTGGAAACATGGTTTTGGGCAGTGTTTGACACAGTTTCAGCAACGGACAACTAGATCGACAGGGGAATTAGCATCAGGGAGAGGTAATTTATTTATTTTGTTAAGTAATTCTTATGTTGTGGATAAAATTTTAAATTTTGTCGAATATCATATGCTCATATGTTGGTGATTGAATTAATTTTGTATGAGAAAGAATTATATGCTAAATCAAATTAAATTTTGTATTTTTACGACTACTATAGTCCTCTACTAGCAGTCTTAATCCTAGTGGCACTATTCCGTCATTCACACCAACTTACTAGATTCTCGTTGGTGGACAATTTCACCAAGGTGGTATGACTCAACCCCCTCTCAGCGGGCAAATTCCTTTTGGCACACAAATCCCAATTGGAACACAACCCCCAATTGGAACACCACCTTCGATAGGAGGACTGATCCCACCTTATGGGAAAAACATACCTCCATCCTTGGCCCAGTATTGGAATCAGTTGATACAACATCCTCCTCAATCTACTTGGGGGCAGAAGTTTCCAGCTGCATCCATAATACCCTCTATTATGGGCCAACCATATCTAGGTTCGTTCAATCCCATTTGGGGGGCGAATGCTCAAACTCAAGTCCTTGTTCCAGGGTACAATCCTATGAGCTACAATCCTCTTTAGCCACTACTGAATCATCTTGGGTCTTCACATTATATGCAAATTGCTTATGGTCCTATTGGTTTGCTGACGAGGCTTCCTCCCCAAAGCCACCAGTACCCACAGGTGAATCGACAGTTACCCTTCATAGCCACTTTGGATCTTCCATATTTGTCAAGGATTTTAAATGATCCAATTTGTCACTCTCCCCAATGGACTGCTATACCATCCAAGCTACCATCGAAAATTCCTAAATTCGACTACAAAGTAGGAGAGGACCCGAATAATCACATTATGACTTTTCACCTATGGTGTTCATCCAACTCATTGATGGATGACTCTATTCGTTTACGTATTTTTAAATGAACCCTCACAGGTTCTGCTGTGAAGTGGTATATAGAACTGCCATGAGGTTTCTTCTCTAACTTCAACACCCTAGCTACGGATTTCCTCACACACTACCAGTTACCGATACGTTATGACACGGGGACCGAGATTTTGACTTCCTTCAAACAAAACAAGGCCACTCATATATCCGATCACATTCATGAGTGGCGACGGAGACGACGTCTCATTAAACTCGAACTCCCCGATCAGTTGCTGGCATAATGGTTCCCGAAATCTTTTGTGAATGATATCGGTCATGACATTGCCATGGGTGGAGTAGTCATGGAAGAGCAGGCTATAAGTCGTGCTCAATATCTTGACCTCGTTTACTCACAAATGGGTACCCTTTAAGATTTTCTACCTGACTTGCCTCGTCCTTCCACTTCTTCCACTTCAACTACTCCAGCTGCTTCGCATGTAGACGACGGTGTGATTGGCACTTTCGAGGCCCAACCACATTCCACTTCAAGCACCAACCCTAAACTTGCTTCTTCTAATGTTAAAAATGCTCTGTCTCCTACCCATCCCACCGGAAAGACTTCTGAGGTAAATGCAGTTCAATCTACCCCAGCCGGTAAAACCAAATCCAAAAAGGGAAGAGGTAAGAATAAGGAGGACAAAAATGCTTCTCAAGCAGAGCGAACCAAAACTACACCTGTTGACGATCAGGATAAGTGAAAACCTCGATACCCTTGTCTTATCTATGGTGATGATCACTACATGAAGGATTGTCCACGACGCGCTGAGGTCACTAAGTTCCTACAAGGAGCTCCAAAACCACCTGCGTCGACCATTTTGTCCCAACCCTTCCTTTCTCAACAACAGGCTCAGTTGGTCATTCATGACCAACCCTCATATTCTACTACATCTTATGTATTGATGTGTACTGGTGATTCAAAGAAGAGAGATGTTGCACTCACTACTCGAGCCAAAGATTATTCTCCCTCTAAAGAGAAGGTTGATGATTTACCTCCTTCCTTGGTACAACCCTCTCCCATGACTCCACCTACCAACGATACTCTTCATCTCGAATGACCGAGCCTCGACATAGTTCTTCGCCCCCCCCCTAAAGGGTGTTGTTCATAAATCAACTTTCAATCCTCATGCTCATGTTGCCTAGAACTACAACATTGTTGAAGATCTGGCCCAACCACCCTCTGCGATGTCAACCCTCAAAGTCCTTAAAAGTTGTCCTATGAAACAGAAGGCACTATTAAAAGCTATCGGTGGAATTGACCCGACGAATACGAATTTAATAATTTTTGACTTGGAAGATCATATTCCAAGGTTACCCCCTCAACTTGTGTTCCAGATCCAAGTGATTGTCTCTGACAAAAACATTTTTCAAACCATTATTGATGAGGGTGCCTCGACATGTGTTATGTCTCTTGCTTGCTAGAAATCCATTGGCTCTCCCCCTTTGAATGAATCCCAGAACACTCTCAAAGCCTTCAACAACTTTGGTTTTAAGCCCTACAATGTCCTTCCTTCGTTTCCCATCACGTTAGAAGGAAAAACATTCCAAGTCGAAGTGGAAGTATTTGATGCTCCCATTGATTATAATCTTCTACTTGGCCACAGCTAGATTGATTCCATGCGCGTAGTTGTGTCGACCCTTTTCCATGTGGTACGTTTCCCACATCAAGGAAAGGTCATCACCGTCGACCAACGATCCTTCTTTAATTCTGATACCCGTACTGGCAACGTACCATTCATCGCTAAAACCCCATCGGGATATGAGAACATCGATGTAGGCCTTCTAAAAGACTCTTCGTTAATGGGTACTTTTCCCATTCCACCGCCCAATGTTCCACACTCGTCTATTTCTTCCATCAACATGATCTCCACCTTGATTCATGAAATTCCTGTGTCTCACGACCACTGGATAGTACTTGATCCTGGAGATCATCTTCATTACAATGAAGAAATGTCGTTAAGTCCGGTTGAATCCACCTATCAGGCCATTCAATTGGCAACCCCTTCTACCCCCTCTCTTGGTGAATTATCTCTAGATCCTTTCCGTGTCATTTTTCCCATAGACGAGATGATCATGTCTATCATGGAAGATAGCCCTTGGGACGATGGACATCATCATTCCATCTTCTTTCTGGAGAAACATACCATTAAGAACTATCAACAGATATTGACCCCATCGACTATTATCATCATCTCAACCATTCCTGAGTCTACACATGATGTGTTTTCTAAAGGGAACTCAAGCAATATCTCACCCATTATTCCCCTTGACATCTCCGTCAAACCTGGGATTGTCGAAAATGTCCATATCAAAGCTTCGTGTTCTTCTGATGAAATCGTCACCTACACTTCCCTTTTCAAAGAGTTTCTTGACATCTTTGCGTGGAGCTACGAAGAAATGTCGGGTATCGACCCTGAGATTGTGATACATGAGATCAAGACATACGCCGATGCTAAACCCGTCTGACAACGCCTTCATCCAGTTCACCCACATAAAGTGGCTGCTATCAAACTCGAAGTCGAGAAACTTCTTAAAGATGGCTTTACTTATTCGGTGGCTCTCACAGACTGGGTTTTGAATCTTGTCCTGATCGACAAGAAACAAGCCACAATTTGTGTATGCGTTGATTATAGGGATATCAACAAAGCTTGTCCCAAAGACAACTTTCCTACCCCTTTCATCGATCATATTGTCGACGATTTTGCCGGAAGTGAAATCTTCTCTCTCATGGATGGTTTCTCCGGATATAATCAAATCAACATTGTTCCCAAGGATCAACATAAGACTACTTTTATTTGTCCTTGGGTTACTTTTGCTTATCGAAAACTCCCTTTCGGTCTCAAGAACGTTGGCGCAACTTTTCAACGTGCTATGTCTTATGATTTCCATAATATCAAGCACATTGTCCAACCCTATCTGGATGATTTACCTGTTCACTCAATGCGCCGAGTCGATCATCCAATCCACCTTTGAGCCATTTTCGTCCGCTGTCAGTTCTACCGTATACATTTGAATCCTCATAAGTGTGTTTTCTGCGTGGAATCCCGCTGACTTCTAGGTTTTATTGTTTTTCATCAAGGGATACAGGTGGATCCTTTAAAGGTTGAGGCGATCCTTAATCTCCCTCCTCCTTCTACACTTCGCCAGTTACAAAGTTTGCAGGGGAAAGAAAACTTTCTTCATCGTTTTATTCCAAATTATGTCGAGATAACTCATGGATTTACACGGCTCTTAAAAAAGGGTTCAGAGTTCATCTGGGATACCATTGCCAACAATGCTTTCGAATCTTTGAAGTTGTCCCTAACGCGTACCCTGCTTCTCTTTCCCCTCGATTACAATCGCAATTATTTCCTCTACCTTGTTGCCTCGGATTACACCATTGGTATGGTTCTCGTCCAAGAGGATGATGCTAACGATGAACATGTTATATACTACTTGATTCGAAGTCTAATTCCTACCGAAATCAAGTATTTACATGTCAAAAAATTGGCCTTGGCTGCCGTCCAAGCCGTCCAATGCTTCCAGCACTATATCCTCTCGTGAAAGACTACAGTGATTTCCAACTGCAACCCTATGCAACACATTCTCACACGTCAATTTCTAGGGGGAAAATACTCCAAATGGATTGTGATACTCCAGGAGTTTGACTTGGAATTCGAACGCACCAAGTCCAAGAAGTCCTTAGTATTTGTTGAGTTGATATGCGACTTTCCCTATTATGAAATGGAAAATGTAGCAGCTGATTCATTACCTGATGAATCTCTTTTCCTTATCAGCACTGATGATATTTGGTATGGTGATATCATTATATATCTCCAAACCCAGACTTTCTGGCCAACTTTGTTTAGTGCTGACCGACGTTGAATACGCTATCAAGAATGTCAATATATTATCCTCGAGGATAATCTTTATCATCGGGGGATTGACTCTGTTTTTCGACGCTGCCTAATGTTCGACGAAGCTGAGAAAGCTCTGAATGACTGCCATTCTAGAGCCTATGGTGGTCATATGTTTGGGTATGCTACTTCCCAGAAGATCTTACGAGTAGGGTATTTTTGGACTTCTTTATTTAACAACTGCATAATTGTCCTTCAAAAATGCCATGCTTGCCAGACCTATAATAACAAGATACGGTCACATCCTGCTCCTCTTCACTCTGTAGTCTCCATTGGTCCCTTTGGGAAATGGGGCATCGATTTCATGACATGTCACCCTCACTCGGCTGGGGGGCATGGATACATTATTGTAGCCATCGATTACTTTATGAAATGGGCCGAGGCGATGCTGACATTTGACAACACAGAAAAGACTGCAACATTATTCATTTTTAATGATGTCATAGCTCATTTTGGTGTTCCCCAAGCTATCGTCACTGATCACGGTAGCCACTTTAGAAACTTCATGATGTACGAACTTATTGAAAAGTTGGGTCTTCACCATGATAACTCAACGCCCTATTACCCACAAGCCAACGGCCAGGTCGAAGCAATTAACAAAGTTCTCATAACTATGCTCTGACGAATGATAGGGATTCACAAAACAAGTTGGCACACAATGTTGTTTTCGGCATTGTGGGATTACCAGACATCCGTCAAGTCCGCTACTGGTTTTACACCTTTCTGGTTAGTCTATGGTTTGGAATCCATTCTCCTGATTGAATGCAAGATACCCTCTTTAAAACTAGCTGTTGAATTCCTACCAAACACTTCTGTTGAGGAAGAACGTCTATTATATCTTATGCAATTAGATGAAACTCAACGCAATGCTACGCTAGTCATAGAAGCTAAGAAAAAATATGTCAAGGCCCAATATGACAAGCATGTCAAGCCTCGCATTTTCTCCGAAGGAGATCTCGTTCTCCTCTATGATCAAGATCGAGATATGCTAGGAGCTGGAAAATTCGAAGCCATGTGGCGAGGTCCTTATATCGTTCGACGAGTTTTGGAAAAAGGAGCTTATGAGTTAGTAGATTACGATGGTATCCCTTTGAGTGAACCTAGGAATGGGTTGTACTTGAAGAAGTACTATGCATAAAATCATCTGTGCACGAGTACTTGTATTTTTATTGTATCATACTTCTTGTGTGTTACTATAACTTTCTTTTGTCATTATCTGGTCTCTACCCTTATGTGACRTTGTGTTTGATTTCCAGATGTTAGAGTCTTCGCTACCCTATATTGGTTTCGTTGATAGCACTAGTCGTAGTACTCAGAACCTTGCTTCCGCTGCATGGGAAATTTATGCCCCTACAAATGAACTTGTCTCCTTACGAGGTGTGTGTCTCGGTCGTGCAACCAAAAATATTGCAGAGTATAGCGCCATTATCGAATTGTTGATTGATGCTATCTCACTCGGAATCCGTCATTTGGTTGTGCGACTTGATTCGCAGCTTGTAGTACTAGAATTAAGTAATGTCTATACTATTTGAAGTCCTACTTTGTTACGGGTGTATTTGTGAATTCACCTCTTCGAATGTTATTTTGATTATATTGCATATCAACAAATTCCTATATGTCTAAATAGATTAACTGATGCATTGGATAACTATGTATTAGACAGACATTTGGATCATTTATAAATCAATCACATCAATTTTCACAACACAAGATAAACCGATAGAAGTCGTATGTATATATAACGATCAAAAAAGTTTTTACAAAAAAAGTTTTGTCCAAAGACCAAAATGTCAAAATCTGAAGCTTATAGCTTCTACAAAGTGACATCATGGATGATGTTCACAGTAACATACGACTTCCCGGGAAACCCTACGGAGAAGTCAACCTATGGACTCTGACACTCCTACTGTGTGACGTTGATAAAGTCGTGGAACCTCTCCAAGAGGCATATCTCGAATATCTATTGTTAAACCCTCTAGGTTTTGTTCCACTGCTTGATAATCCTTGGCATCCCATTGTGGCACTGGCACCACCTCTCCTCACCACTGAATGGGAGAAGTACCAAGAGGTTAGTAAGGTCCCACATCTGTGTCATCAAAATGAATTTTGTATTTAGCCTTTGAATGAACATATATAAAAAAAACATTTGCATATGATGAAATTCACAAAAACATTTAAAAAGAAAAATTGTGTACTGTTTACCCAGTTTCCCCCACTGAGCATCCTCCGACAGGACTAAGTCTAGATCTCCTTGGAAATCCAACCTGACATAAGTATAATCGTCGAACATCAACATCTATGGTCGTAGCTAGTCAAATAAGGTATCATCATACTTGATAATTGGTCCAGCTACGTGTTGGGCCATGAGCTGACACCATCTCAGCATTCTTGGATCCCTGGGAGCCGGTAAATTCCACTCAACCTATAGCCTCAGTAATGGAACCCTCTCGAGGAAAATGGACACTAACAAAGACCCATACCTGAATTGCTTCAGGTTGCCTCCTCTGCATTTAGTCAATTGCCTTTTCATGCTACGAAGCACTGCATCTGCCCAGTTAAAAAATCGAGGTTCAATACACTCTATAGCATAATGAAAATAACTCTGGAGTGCCATGTGAGGAGCGGAGCTCCCGACCATATGTGCAATGGTGAAAAAAATGGTGCGGAGGGTCAAATCCTGCACTCCCAAAATAGCTACTTTCCCTTTCTTCCTCTCTGCCTCAGGAACATAGTGTAAGCGACAGTACTCACTCATGGGCATCCCACCACCTCTGCTACCAGTCAGGCTCATGTGGTACCCACACCGTGATAGTCCAGTCAAGAAGTAAATGTCCTCAATATCTAAGGATAGTGTGTGGACACCTACATGGAATACCTTTTGATCGGGATCCCACATATGCACAAGGTACTCTAATAACCTAACTTGGGCCCTCATGCCTGGGATACAAAAGTACTTCATAAGACCACAGTTTCTCAAAGTGGAAATAGTGGGCAGATGATTTTCGGCAATGGAATTATATTCTTCATGCTCCCTTTCGCACCATTCTAGAACCATTTTGATGGCCAAATACATGCATAAGAAGCACAAAAAGAAGATTAATAACTCTACTCCCAAATTGGTTTCCTTAATTGAGAAAAACTCTAAAAAAAAATTATGCTTTGTGGTTCTCGTAGGTTCCCTTTAGGCACAGTTCGAGAACCTTGTAGGCTGTTGTGGGCTCACCTGCGAGAATGACCCATTCTTGTAGGTCTCGTGTAGCCCACTTGTGAGAATGGCTGAGCGCAAAAATGGCTCACAAAACAAACTCAAAAAATGTGTTTTAACCAATGAAAATGAAAATTTAAACCATGAAAGAGTAGAGGACAAAGAGCCTACCTCACTATTGTTGATGGCTCGTCAAATAGATGCTCGTAACTCCCGTAATCCGACGCCGAATTTCGAGGGTAAAAGAGGGGGTTTTGGGATCAAATAATGGAAAAGTGAAAATGATATGGTAAAAAGAGTTTTACTTCTTTATATTAACTTTTACCATGTTATTGATTTTTTGGTAATTATTTATTTATTAAAACCTAAATCCTAATGCCCTTTTGAGTGTAACTTTGCAGGTGTAACGACTTCGATGTTCATATACAGGGATGCAGACATAATTTTTCTTTTTTCATCGCATGTTTTGATTATTTTTTATGGTTTTTGTATAAAACCTCGAGCTTGGTCTTTGTCCGTTCTCACGCTCGAAAATACATGAGAACACGAATGAGAATACTTTTATCACTTTTTCGGGCTCAACAAGGTTATATGAAAAAAGAACCCCCCTGGAGTCCTCTTTAAGCTTTTTTCAGACTCTCTAAACATGAAAAGATAGCCGAGCGACCTTGCTATTTTCATGCTCGATAAAGTATTTGAAGAAAGAATTTAGTGGGCGATAATTTATCTCTTTTTCGGTCTCATCAAACTATTTTACAAAAAAGGAACTAACAGAGTTCTCTTTTAAGTGTTTTTCCAAACTTTGTAATCATGAAAAACCTTCGAGTTTTCTATCTCTGGACTCGTTAAACAAACAATGATAGATCCGTAATGGGATCGAACCACTCCTTCCTAGGGTTCGTTAAACATACTTCGAAGGACTTATCCGAAGGATAATCTTATATCAACAAGCATATGTTATCCTCCTCAAGCTTGTGTAAAAATAAAGAGGTACTCGCCAGAAATGGTGGGGGAAAATTTGGGAAAGGGATATGTTTTCATATTCATATTGATTGGCAGTATGCATCTCTCTTGAACATGACACCCTCTATTCATTATATTTGAAGCCAGTTTGGGAACTCCATTTGTCTCTCATTCAATTTGCTACAAGGTCACACCCTGTGTCGTCTCTGAGTCAATGCTACCAAATCATTGGTCATGTCATTCATATGTTCAAGAGAAGTCCATATAAAACCTTTATTGAGTCGGCCATCTGTAGTTGTTCATTCTCTCTGTGTCGGCCTTCACTGTGTCCATTCCAACTTACATCATACTCTATTTTACCTTCAAAATATGTTACTCATTTCGTGTCATTGATGGGGGATACATCAAGGCCCTTCTGTGACGAGTTTTGTTCCGTCGACTTCATCTCATTATCCAGAAACAAGACTTAGAAATTCTTTGGTACCTTGGAACCTGCATGCCTCAATGGAAGGTTTTCTCACTTTTGACAGTGGGTTTACATCATTGACCCCTGATCGAAAGATTTCATCGAATGTTCAACTTCAAATCACTCATTCACACTTGATGGATTGTACTAGAGTACCTTGGGAGTCATTGACATCAATTGTGATTTCCCTTGCACTTGTTAATGGTTTCATCAATGACTGGTAATCAAGTGGTTTCTGCCATGTTCGACTTCAACACATGTAATCACATGGTTAGATTCGTACTTTTGGGTGACTAGATTGAAGACCCTGGATATCATCTCTTTATCCAGGTTGCGGTGGAGTATGTATAGTTTACGACACATAGATCCACTTTGTATGTCTCATGGCTATGTTGTCTTAATTTGAAATTTCTCGCATAGATCCACACTGTATTCCTGGTGGCTATGCTATCTTTTGACGGCATGGATCCACAGTGTATGATTGGTGGCCATGAACTATGTCTACAATGTCATCCATTTGTGATCTGAGTATGGGAATGCCTACCTCAGAATTAGTATATTTGATATTATGTAGATGCTTCGTTGTTCACAGGTTTCCGATTAGATGCGCTCCTGGTTTCTGACACACACATGCAACTTACAAAGTATTTCGGCTGTCACTGGTTCTAACCTCATACTTTGGGGGGCATTTTGTTACCCATGATTTTGGTCATCATGATGGTGTATTGATGATGGTGTACTCAGGCTCCTCATAAGAACTTTCTCCTAAGAAAAATGACATTCATCTCTTCCTAGAAAACTTACTTTTGAAGAGACATTGTAGGTTGTTAGTATCCCAAGGTGTGAGAATGACCTATTCTTGCAGGCTTCCTTAATCCAGGGTGAAAACTTCTCGCATTGTGCTACATAGCTAGGGTGAAAACCTTCTCTAAAGATTGGAAAAAGATGAATTCTCGATGGTTCTAGAAAGGAATCTTCTGGAAGAATGGGTTGGCATTCGAATGGTTATCCTTGTATTGGATTCCCTAATATTGTGGGATCATTCTTATCCAAGTAACCATCTCATTCTCTCCTATATATTGATGGAATTCTAATGGAAAAGGTTAAGCAAGATTCATTGGATAATTGGTGAAAGAATTGTGTGAAGGACTTAGATTGAACAGGAGCTAGGAGACTCTAGCAAGTCTATCAAGAGGATTTGATCTTCTTCATGCAAGGATTGAGAAAGTGTGTGTGTTGGAACCAAGAGCCATCGAAAGGAAGATTGCGACATCAAGGAAATTAGGTTGTAATATTCTACTTTCAATTAATATGATACAGTGGCATGTCCCTTTCCCATAAAGCTATTCTCACTTTATTGTGTAATTCCTTGGTCATACACATAAGTTGACAGTTGAATATATTTTTCTATCTTCACTTTGGTTGGTTTGTGTTGTCTTGGTCTTGACCTCATGAGAGCATTGGAGTGAAGCAGGAGCAACAGAGACCCTAGGAAGCGATACTAAGGTATGTTACTTGTTCCTTCCTACTAGCTAATTCAATGGTCAAAACTTAGGGAAAGAGTCATGTCCTGTCCTATTTTGTTCTAGATCCAGGTGGATATAGGGAGATCTGTTAGTGTCTGCACCTACCGATTAGTCTAATAACAATATCTTAAACCCTTTTTCCATCAGAGGCTTTGTGTCCATAGTCACCTATTTTGGTTTGTATTAAAGAGTGATTTGCATAGTGACAAGGGAGGCTCGTCTGAAAACCTTTTTACAGGGTGGGATGGTATTGGGTTGGAAGGCATATACTCTTATTTTTTATGTCTTTTAAAGATTTGTCTAAAGAAAAAATAAACTTTTATGAACATTATTTCTTTAGAGTGATCCAGATTTATAATTTTATCTGAATTTGTCCATAAGAGAATGACCTAAAGTTTCCTTGGGGTACGGGTACATCCTCTGCCATAAAATCTTTGGTAGTGTGCCCATGGTAGAGAGTGTTCATATACTCATATGTTACTCTTTAATAAGATAATCCAATGAATACTATTCAAATCTGGTTAGGGTGAGATAGTTTCTTATAGGCTAACATATTTTTTCTTTAAATCGTGCTAAAATACTGGGTAAAGGAAACTTCTAGTCTTTAAAGTGGATTATGGTTCTTTGAGCAATCATAGGTAAAGATTGTGTCCCTCTTTTTAGTCTGTTTTTAAGCAACATAACCAAAAGAAATTAAAATACTTCCCTTTAGTTGTCAACAGAAGGGTTGGCATTTGATAGTGCTTTTGGATTCGTGGTTCCATCTTAAGTGGTTGTTGCATGGATTCATACTTCAGATTAATTGACATAAGATTTTAAAATATGATTTGTCAATATGTCTTGATAGTATTGTAGAAGGAAAGACTCTGGTACCAGACTGGTACTAGACCAGAACATGATTTCTGGTACCGAAATAGAACAAAATATTGTTGATGCCTACAGCTGATATTTAGAAAATTCATGAAGGATCAAATAGATTATTAAAAATTTGCTTACAAAAGAAAAGAAAATTTGCAAAAGTAAAACAAAAGGAGGTAAGGGTTTTTTGTTACCTTCATCTTATTAACAAAATTTGATCCAAACCTATGTACAAAAAGTTTCAAATAAACCAATCAATCAATGTGGGTCAATAGGAGGATCTCCTTCCTTACTGATCATCTGCATGTCTGAATTCTGTAGTATACGAGTCAAGAATTCTTCTTTTGACAGAGGCTTGTTGTAAACTCACAATCGATGACCATTCACAAGTAGTGGTGTTTGTTGTTCATCAATTGTCTTTATTCTGATTGAAACATTATCATAGATACTGCCAATTTTATAAGGTCCCATCCAACGAGTGGTTAACTTACCTTTGAAGTTCTTGAATCTGCTGTCATAGAATAGGGCCCAATCTCCTTGTTGAAATTTTTTCTTTTTGAGATACTTGTCATGCCATTTTGTTCTCTGTTCTTGAATGAGGGTAGTCCTTTGAAGTGCTTCCTACTTGGTTTCATCCAACTCATTAAGCTACAAGAGTCTTTATTGTTGGGCTTCATCCAAGTTCATCCCAACTTGTACTATAGTCTTGAAGGTTTTGATCTGAAATTCTATGGGGAGAAGCACCTACTTCCCATACACTAACTCATAGGGTGTATGTCTCCTTGTATTCCTCCAAGTGATTTTATAAGCCCATAAGGCTTCTAATAATCTGTCAACCCAATCCTTATGGTGCAACTATACTGTTTTGGTAAGAATGGACTCAATAAATTTATTCATGGATTCTACTTGTCCATTTTCTTATGGATGATAGGGTGTAGATTTCCTATGTTTGACTTGGTACTGTTCTGTAACAGATTTGACTAGATGAGAGGTAAATTGGGTTCCCTGATCAGTCACAATTTCTCACAGTACACCAAATCTAGTAAAGATATCATTAAAAAGGAAATCTAACACTAATTGTTCACTGGCAGTCGGTAAAGCCTTTGTTTCAACCCATTTAGTCACATAGTCAGTGCATACAAGTATATACTTTTTCTTTTTAGATGCAGGTTTAATGGGCCCTACAAAATCTAATGCCCATTTCTTGAATGGTTCAATGAATACTTGGGCTTGAAGTGGCATTTGGTCTCGTGCAATAGGCTTACCCATTATTTGACATTCATCACAATTGGATACATAGGTTTTAGCATCTATGAAAATATGAGGCCAGTAGTAACCTAATTGCAAAACTTTGTAAGCAGTCCTTTTGTATGTGAAGTGTCCTCCACAAGGGCCATCATGGAAGGCTTGTAAAATATCATGAATTTCATCTTCCCTTACACATCTCCTGATCACCAAATCTGGTCCTGTTTTGTAGAGGCAATCATCGTGCCACATGTAATTTGCACTTAGTTGAATTACCTTAAGTTTTTCTCTAGGAGACAATTTCTGAGGCATCTTCCTTGTCATAATATAGTTTGCAACATCTGCATACCATGGAGTGAATGTAGAAATAACAAATAAATTTTCATCAGAAAAGGTATCTTCTACTGGTGCATTATCTCCCAGGTGAATCATTCTAGATAAGAAGTCAGCCGCAAGATTAACTTTACCAGGTCTATCAATAATATTGATATTAAACTCTTGTAATAATAAAAGCCATATTGTAACTCTAGGATTTGTTACAGGTTTGTTCATTAAGAATCAGATGGCTGAATGATCAGTGTGTACAAAAGCTTGATATGCTGTAATATAGTGTCTAAATTTATTGATAGCATGGACTACAACTAGCAATTCCTTTTCTATGACCGTATAATTAACTTCAGTTGGAGATAGATTTTTACTGACAAAGTAAATAGCATAGGGCATTTGATTTTCTCTTTGTCCAAGGACTGCCCCAAGGGCTGTGACTGAGGCATCAGTACAAATATGAAAAGGAAGGGACCAATTTGGTCCTCTTAATACAGGGGTGGTTGACAATTTCTATTTTAGAATTTCAAAAGATATTTGGCATTCATCATCCCACTTAAATTCAACTTCTTTGGATAATAATTTAAATAGAGGGGTAGCTTGGCTTGTAAAATTTGGAATGAATCTTCTATAGTAGCTAGCATGTCCTAAAAAGCTGTGAACTTCCTTTTGTGAGGAAGGTATTTTTATTTTTGTGATGATATAAATCTTTTCCGGATCAACTCTCATGCCAGAATGGAAAATGTGATGTCCCAAAACAATACCTTTAGTGAGCATCATTTTTTATTTTTCATTATTTAAGGAAAGGTTAGTTTCCTTACACCTAATCAAAACTTTTTCTAAACTGGCCAATGCTTCCTAGAAGTCTTGTCCATGGACTATAAATTCATCCATGTAGACTTCCACACAATCATTGGTCAAGTCAAAGAAAATGGCTAGGACAACTCTTTGAAAAGTGGTTGGGGCATTGCAAAGTCTGAAAGGGAGCACCCTATAAGCATATGTGCCCCAAGGGCAGGTGAAAGTGGTCTTTTCTTGGTCTTCGGGTGCTATTTGTATCTGGTTGTAGCCACTAAACCCATCCAAGAACAAAAAATACTTCTTTTTGGACAGGGTATCCAGCACCTGATCAATAAATGGTAAAGGAAAGTAATCCCTATGGGTGGCTTTGTTTAACTCCTGGAAGTCTACACATATCCTCCACAATGGCACCAAAATGTTTTTCTACTTGTATGTCTAATATAATGCACTCATTAATTATCAATCCAGGACTCATAATCAACAGAGTTACAAGACACCAATAAGAAAGATAATCCCTAATGTCATGAGTATAGAATCAAACTAGATTATGTACGCTAGAAACAAATCAAAATAGCAAACTACAATGCACTTTGGATGTCCTTCACAGAGAGGCTATCTATTCCATTATGGCACATGCAAGTATGAGATGAAATTGGTTTGATAGATCAACTCTGATGTCTGACCCAGAAAACTAATTATGCAATCCACACTTTCTGAAAGGAAATCACACATCAATCAACATAACATAGGTAGTTCAATAGTCAATATGTTGGTTCTACTATGGTTCACAATGAACTTCACTAGTTCTTCTCCAAGTAGTTTTGACTATTGTTGCCAACAGCTATGATCACTCAAGGAAATCAAATTTATGAGAACAGAAACAAAGCATATGCAAAAATAGAGCAATTAAAGATCTAAGCAATTGTAAAATGGAAAAATTAATCTAAGCTACACTGCTATCATCTAACAGAGTTAAAAATTTAACTAATTCAATGCTTATGCTATTGAAAACAAACACTAATGCTAATCTACAAAGAGGATGACCTTTGTTGGGTGGTGGGCCCTTGCTGCTTCAACAGGTCAGCTGTTGAAGTCTACAAGAAGCTTTCTTTTAAGACACACATTACTCTCACTCACACTTCAAAACATAAAATCAAAAACTCTCTTTAACAACTCAACTCATTCTTAATCATAGATAATTAGAATATGGAGATAAAATGACATTCCATTAATCTTTACTCAGAAAATATGTTTTGTACTATCATACACTACTTACATATTAATGGTATGCTAACTCTCCTACTCTTCTATCATCCTTTCCACGACTATTTAATAGTCTAAATCGTGAAACACAAGGAGGCGAAGTGATTTAAAAATCAATCAGTTGTTTAAGTTTAATCGTTCGATTACATCTTTAGCTTCATCCTCATGACACGAAGTGCATGAGGCTGAGGTGATTAACCAACTGTTCTTATCATAGCCTTTCTAAACGAAAAGACATCCACCAATTGACTTAGGTGAGATATGTCACTTAACTTAGTGCATTAGGCTCTTCCATATCAGTACCAGATCGTAACAAGAAGATGGTACCGGATCACGACAGGGCGCAAAAGGTGGTACTAGATCATGACAGAGCCTGTTCGTTGGTACTAGATCATAACATAGCATGTTCATTGGTACCGGATCACAACAGGTAAGATTTAGTACTGGACATGTTTGGTACCGCATCAGACAACAACAATCTTGGTGCACAGGTATTGGATCATGACAGAGCTGGTACAGAAATGCTAGACATCTAGGGGTCAAATATTCACATATGAAAAATCGAGCATTAGTACATGAAATATTTAATTCCTTAACTCAATAAACCACAAAATACATGAATTAACCATACTTTACCTTATGACCTTATTACTGGCAATTGGTAGCATTCTTGTCATTCACTCAAGATTTAGGTAGGTCCAAAAAGGTATAAGTGAAGAGTAAAATAGGGTAATGAGAATTTCAATTTCAGGTCTCAACAATCCCAGATGCATTTTTCATGCCCTGTTCTTAAAATTAAATTAAAACTCTGTATTACAATGATTAAGAAATAACACAGATGGATCACAACTGATATGATTTCGTTATCGTCGCACAATCGATTGTTTAATGAATTGTTGAGAATTAATTGTGTTCTTACTCCCTTTCATTTTCTCACTTTTTCACTCAATACAATCCCCTTAGATATCCCAAAACCCTAATTCACCCCCTGCTCATTGACAATTATTGAATGAATTTTATGGATTGAATTGCATGGGTCTGATGTCATTATTGACCCAAACTTTGTTTCATATTAAGATATTGTCATGTATGGTTTGTTTAAGAAGCTAGTTTCTAATAATCACTGCATACAGGATGAGATGCTTCAACAGAGGAAGTCATATCCGAAAGAACATGGGAAGAGGAAATTCGAATAGAGGGGCTAGAAGGCCCATATTCTCAATACATTTCGATGCAGATCCTCAAGAGTTAAACCAACTCTTTCAAGATGGATTTTTAAATTGAATTGGAAAAGGGGTAGTCCAAGTTATACCATAGAGGCCTCCCTTCCAACCCGAGCATGTCCCTGGTATCCCCGTTCCCCCTCATGTTTCGTTGCAACCTGAAGTTCTCGAGAATTATGAATGGCATGATATTGTTCACCCGACAGTCTCCCCACATCGTGGCTAGTCAAATCTGTCTCTACCTGCTCATCCTCCACTTGTTAACCCAAATTTCTAGATTTCCCCTGCACACTCACCTGTATAGTCCTCCCATGCAAGAAAAATACTCAAAACCAAATCCAACCACATGCATGACAAAGGAAAACATGTTGTTTCCCCTTCCTCTCCCTCAAGTGATTCAACCAAATCTATTTCATCCTGCATGGACTTGAAAGATGACTGTTCTCATTTCATCAATGAGATAAAGCCTCAAGGCTCTACACATCCTAAGGCTAATTCATGAAAGTCAAAAGGGGATAGCAACAACAAAGGGAAAATTTCCTCTCTAAGTGGCAACTACAATTTTTTATTATACTTTATTATTTTTTTGTTGAGAACAGTGGACTACTGAAGGTTTTGGACAACACACTATTTTTGGATATTTTGGATATTATATGTTTGGATTTGATTTAAAATATCATTGATATTTAATTTTCAAATTATGGAAATAATAATGGGAGCCACAAGGAGGGATGCGTTTGATTTATTGTCTAGTTGTGTTTATTTTTGTTAAGAAATTAAAGGGAGTCACAAGGGGTCCTACCTACTAGTTATTATTTATTAAATCACCATTATTATTATTATTATTATATTAATACTTCCCCTAAACTAAAATTTAGTTGATTTTTAGTTAACTTAACTAAAAGAGGTAGTTGAACTACTTCAACTAATTTGGAATGAATAAAAGGAAAATGAGAAGGAAGAACAAGGAGAGAATAGAAGGAGAAAGCATACTAAGGTTTGCTCTTGAGTTTTATTGAGATAGTTCAATTTTCATTCATTCTTCAATTCATTAAAATCCTAATTCTCTTTTATGAAAATAAGGTCCCATTGTAGACAACAAGGTTCAACGCTGAACCATATTATTTAGATGCTTGTTTCAGAGGTGTTGATCTATCTTTGACAGTCTATGTAGACTTGTTTGTTCATGAATTAGATTTCATGGCTGATAAAGGATATTGTGCAGAGTCAAGTGGGAATAAATCTGTGGCAACTTGATCCAGATTTTAATGTTAAGTTTTTACTTCTTGTCAGAGTCCTTTTGTATGGTTTTCATCGAGGATATCTAATTTTGACTTTGGTCCAAACTCCCTTAGGTATTTTTGTAAAGAGAATGATTCTTTTGATTTCTTGGAATGAAATAAGTGATTGCTATTCCGTCTCATCTGTGTTAATACATAAATTTATATTTTTTATTTTGTCTCCACATTTACTTTTGCGTTTGTTATATTCATAAAATCATACAAAAATGTTGAATTTTGTAGCAATCGTTTATTTAAAAAAATCATCCTAATCCCTTGTAACTAATATTTGTGGGTTGGGAAACACTTTTTTGAGGCTATAAACATAGGGTAGGATTCCCGACTATCTTTCCTTAGCCAAGAAAGATCCGAAAATTCTTGAGTAAGATAATCTCATATCTTTTCCTCAAAACCCACCATCCTCAAGTTTGAATCTTGATAGGAAAGGAGTCGGGGAAGACTTGTAGTTTATCATGTGAAATCTCTCAAGGAGATCTAGTGCATACTTGGCCTCAAATAATTTGATTCCTGATGCATCATTACTGATATCGATTCCAAGGAAGAAATGTAGTGGACCCATGTATGTTATCAAGAACCTGTTGTGCAAAATCTTATTGACTACAACAATCATTGAATTCTAGCAACCAATGATCAACAAATAATCAACATATAGAACTAGGCATAGAAGTGAATTAGTTGTCCTGAGCATGTAAACATCTAGGTCTAACTTACAACATATAAAGTTTTGTGACAGTAGGTAGGATTCCATATTGGCATTGTTGGAAATACTAATACAACTGAGAGGGGGGGGTGAATCAGTTGTATATAAGCTTAAACAATTTTATACCTTCTTAACAATTATTAATATTTCTTCATGTGTCATCAAGCAACATACAACATATGGACAGTAAGAGTAAA
>ML777161.1:1515437-1577500 GCA_009831015.1 Picea engelmannii
ACGTGATTCGCGATTTCCCGATTCGCGATGCGCTTCAGCCCTCCTGGCTATAACAGTGTCCATATGACCTGTCTCCGTGTGACCTCGGTCATATCATTCCATCAGAGTTTCGCCACTCACGATGTCATTGTACACATGCCTCTAGGAGTCCTGATCCCCAATTCCCCGATGACGGAGATCAACGGTCCAGATCTGGTTCTTATCCAATGGCTGTGATTACTTCGCGAAATCGCATTTCGCGATTTCAGAGTTTTTGATGCATTGTGTTCTTGACATATCATATCCCGATCCCCGAAAACTCTGATGCCACCTGTCCTCTGCTGACGTCACTCATGGTTCGACACGTGTTAAACACTGCCACGTGTCACTCTGATTCACTAATTGTATGTGCCTGAAGTGTTAGATCTGCCTGACACCTGTCTTCACCTGGTTGTGCCACGTGTCCCTTACCTGACGTGGACTGCTATCGTAGATCGACGGTCTAGGTCACATGTTGATCTGACGGGTCAGATTCCGTCGGGATTTCGCATATCGCGATTTCGGGGTTTTCAATGTTAAGTGTTCTTTTCACTTTGAACTCGCAATCCCCGATTCTCCGATGAATTTATCTCTCTCGCAGCTTCTACAGATCTGACGGTCCTGGTTCTTTCGGGATATTTGGATGGGATCCAACGGTCACTGACTCTTCTTCCTTTTTCCTCTGTAAGCTCTTGCTATGCGCATTTTCTTCAAGGCTATTCCTCCTGAGCTTTTATCCTTCTTATCCTACTGTCTCTATTGTTTCCATTAATAACAACAATCATCACTGCATTCTATCCACTGAATTTTCCAACAGGCATACCATGCCCTCGGATCCTACTTAAGGCCATAAAGAGACTTCTTCAGTTGATAGAACAAAGATGAATCTTGTACAAATCCCTAGGGATTCTCCATATATATCTCCTTAGAGATATCATCATGAAGAAATGCATTATTCACATCCATATGATGGACTTCCCATCCCTTGGATGTCACAATGGAAAGCACCAAATGTATGGAATCCACCTTCACTACTGGAGTGAAGGTCTCATCATAGTCAATGACATGCACATGTTGAAATCCTTTGGAAACTAACTTGGATTTGTATCTACTAACCTGTCCATCCACTGCGCTCTTGATCCTATAGACCCATCTGCACCTGAAAATTTTCCTTTCTGAAGGAAGGGGAAACAAATATCAAGTATGGTTCTCAAGGAGGGAGTTGTACTCCTCCTGCATGGAAGATTCCCAAAATAGATTTCTAGTAGCCTCACCATAGGAATGTGGATATGAAGACTAAAACAAAAAAATATGCATGGTTGGCATTAGTTCAGTGGCAATGAGTGCAAGAGGAGGCTCCTCAAAATCATATTGAGTCTTCCTAGTATCAGTTGGATCCCCAACAAGATCTCCTCCATCTTGAAGAGTAGTATTGTCCCACTTGGTCCTTTTCTCTGGCTCTGCATTTTCATCTACATGCACTAACTCTACATATGAATGTACTAACATTGTATATGGATCATATGAATCCTTTGAATCAAAACTCTTATCTGAAAATGAGTCGGCATGTGCATGATCATCATCTCTGACAAGTGGAAGAACAAAAGTGTCTGCATGTGGTTGCAGAGGTACATGCGATACACTTTCCTCGAATTGGACACTACACTCAATGATGATTTGGTCTGAGGAAATATCAATGCATCTGTATCCCTTGACATCATCGGGGTATAAAAAAAATATACACTCTATGCTCTGTGGATCAAGTGCCTTTCTCTTCTGAGAGGGAATCCTGGTCCATGCATGTGAACCAAAAATATGGAAGTAGGTCACTTTCGGTTTGAGGCCGATCCAAGCCTCATAAGGGGTCTTATCCTTGATAGATCTATGGGGAGATCTATTTTGGATGTAGGTTTCACAATTAAGTGCTTCAGCCCATAATCTCTTTGGAAGTTAATTTGCATGTAGCATGCAATATGCCATCTCTTTTAGAGAACTATCTTTCTTCTCAGCAACTTTGTTTTGTTGCGGAGTATAAGGAACCATGTGCTACAACTGGGTCTCAACCTCATGAAAAATATTTTGGTATCTCATGGTTGACATACTCTCCCACGTTATTTGTTCGGAGGACTTTGATTTTATTTCCTGACTATGTCTCAACAAGGGCTTTGAAATATTTGAGGTGTTGAAAGAACTTTGATTTTTACCTGAGAAAGAAAATCCATGTGAAGCATGATAAATCATCAAAACAAATGAGCATGCACCTTGATTTACTAATTTATAGATGTGGAAAAGGGCCCATGAGATAACTATGGATCAGATCTAAAGGAAAGGAAGCCTTATGAGTCTTTCCTTTGTTGAATTTCTCTTGAGGGTGTTTTCCAAGAACACATCCCTCATAAATTCCTTTAGAGAAGTGGATGTCAGGTAGACCATCAACCATTCCCTACTTGATAAGATATTGCATATATATGAATTTAAATTCTTGAACCTTTCGTTCCATATACTACTTCTTTCATCAACATGGGTAAGAAGTAATGTAGAATCTGGTTCAATAAATTGAGAAAATGTGTAGAGTCTAGATTGATGATTTACCTCACTGGTAGCAACCCTGGAATTGGTTTTCATGTCATAGATATCCACTGCATTAGGTGTGAATATGACTCTCTTTATAGTGCCATATTTTTTCATCTGATACATGGAGAAGAGATTGATGTAAAGTTTGGGAACATGTAGCATATTCTCAAAGATTATGTTTGCAAGTTCAATACTTCCTTTGCCGGTGACCTCGAATGGAGAGTTTTCCCCCATAAGAATAGGAGTAACTTTGAATGCATCCAATGAAGAATATAATTATTTTGTGTCTTCCATGTGGTGTGATGCACTTGAACCTACGATCCAAGCATTGAGAGAGGAGTTGATGGCAATCAAAGCATGGCTAGAATTGTCTTTCTTGGGATTCTGATCTTATGGCTTCTTCTTCTCGGCACCCTTGGGGATGTGATCTCCAAGGTTGGTTTGATGAAGTATTTGGGCCATTTGATCTATTGTTTTCTACATACACCGGATTCTAGATGGAATCCTTTATGGAAGTAACTTCATTTCTCCCCTTTTCTTCCCTTTTGCACCTTTAGATCCGGAGGCATCATTGAAGGGTTTTGAGTACCCTTCCTTATTTGTATTTACATGTGATTTTATTTTGTCTCTGTATTTAGATTTATGATATTGATGACCACTACCATATTTCACAGTAAGTGCATGTGCCTTTGGGCCTTTGATTTTTCCCATATTGATGAGCTTGTTTTTCTCTCCTGTTAGAGACTCGATAAAGGCCCCAAGAGAGGGAATCATCCAAGTGGCTCTAGAGGTGAGCCTAACTGAATGAGATGTAGATAAAAACACTTAGTATTCCGAAAAAAATTTGGAGAGAATGGTAAGAACCATTTTTTTATCCTCCTTATATTTATAAACCCCGCAAGCCTTGAGTTGCAACAACAAATCCTTATATTTGGTAAATAAATCTTGGAAATATTCGAATGTTTTTGGATCCAAAGTGAGAAATTACACCTCGATCATGTTTCCCCTCATCTCATCCTATTTTCCAAAAATCCCTTCCATTGTGGTCTAGGATTTATTGGGGGTTTTACAGGAGGATGTGTGAAAGAGGAGTTTAGGAGAAATGAGACTGGAAATAGTTCCAAACGCTTCATCCATTCGATTTAGATACTTGTATTTTTCTATGGATGATGTTGGTTTATTTTATGTGTTCATGGTTAACTTGTATAATAATCTACCTCAAAGATGCATTCTCATATTCTCCTTACATGCAAAGAAATTGTACGGTGTAAGAATGAATTCTTTTGGAAATTCCATTTTTCCATTTTCTTCAATCTTCGGTACCTGCAAAAATAATTTGGTGTGTATTTTCCCTAGAATTCCATTGGATTTGATACCATGTAAATGTTTTGAACATATAAAAAATAGATATAGATAGAAAATGACATACACAATTTACAGAGAAAATATGAGAAAAGAGAAGCAAGAGAGAAAGAATGGAAGAATTCTCATTAACCAAATGAATGAATGATAATTTACACATGATATACTCCGTATAACTCAAATAATGTGCACTAGAGGAGAATCCAATGTTCCATAGTGTTAGTATAGAGTGATCTCGAAACACACCAACATTTACAGGAGTAAACATCCAACTAGTTCAGTCTCTCCGGTAGTTACGGGAGTGAACTGCTACCTAGACTGAGTTAACTAGTCTTTCAATCTTAAGTTAATTGAATGACACATAGTGAAGTGAGGAGGATATCAGGGAATCGTGAGTAATGTAATAGTTTGGTGATAATCCCAAGGACAATGCACATTAGCTGGTGATGATTCCAATGATGCATGGTGATAATCCCAATGTGGCATCTAGACTCAACTCAACTGATCAAACTGAAGTGTGAACTGAAGAGAATATTATCCTAGAGGAATATTCTCCCTAAAATATAAGAGAATGAATAATTACTAATAAGCATAGGGAAAACCTTAGGAAAAATAAATCCTATGTGTGTGTGAAGTATCTCAAACAATAAACACTTGCCAAACCTAAGGAAGTGAAGGTCCATCAACTAGGTCATGATGCAGCAGAGGTGTTAGTCGAAGATAAAATGAATCAATTGGAAAATGAGGGGGAAATATGATCCAAGTAGATATCTATGGCAACCCACCTTTTCCAGCTGGCTCAAAACATTTTTCTGGCAATTTTGGTAATTTACTATTTTTAGTAGTTTTTAACTTCTGGGGCCATTTTGAGGGCCTAAATGAAGGATTTTTGGGATATACCTTCTCAATGATATTTGAAGGCTCTAATTTATCCCCCAAAATGAATCTCCTCGATGATGCCTTTCCAACGAACTATCATGCGCCCCAAACGAAGATTGTATGCCAACATTATATCCTCGGGAAGTTGATATACCAAACTACCCAAAACAGAGTCCAAAAAACTGTTGGATTTTCATCTTCTGAGCTTAGCATTTTGGATTTTCTTTATGATAAAAATGCCTTTGGAGCCTCATTTTAGAATCATCTTCTTGTGAATGTGAGTAGTAAACAAATCTCTTCTCCGAGATACGATGCCACCATTCTAGCGAGTCTTTCACTCTGTATTTTTACAATCTTTGTACATTTTCGCTCATTAATAGAAAATTGCGTATTATTGTATCTATTCATTTATGGTTGCATATATGATACATTTCTATTATATTATTGGATATTTTATATTATCTCTATACATTTCTTTATTATATCTCTGCTCATATTTTGTGCCAAAAATAATACGGGCCACTGGTATCAAAGCAGGTTGCTCTTGATCATTTTTCATTGCATGTCCCCGTCGAGGTCCGAGTATATAAATTTGGGTCTTGATCTTGTCTCTCTTGAGGAAATTTTTTCCCACATTCCCAAGAAACCCTCCATGGTAGAAGAAAAGAAAAACGACAGAGCTGACGATTCTATTAATCTGTTGCTTGAGCAAGCTCTCACATGATAGAGGGATGAAATGATGGAGAATTTTTCCCACATCCTTCAACACCTGCTGATAAAAATAGGTTCATATTTATCAAGAAACCACTTTGGAGGCACCTTGCCTTTCAAGGTACAAGTTAATTTTGATATTCCCATATTTGAAGGACAGATAGATGCAGATGCCCTAGAAAAATGGTTAAATTTGCTAGAAGGTTATTTCTTTGTTCATAATTTCTCTGATAGGGAAAAAATCACCTTCACACTCCTTAAGGATATCCCCCATGTCAAAAATTGGTGGGAAACTTACTGGGAGAAAAGTTCCACAGAGGAGCCTAGAATATATTGGATTGAGCCCACTTGGGATTTTTTTGTGGATGTGGTAAAGGAACAATATTACCCTATTGGCAACTATGAGGAACAACACATGAGATGGAACACACTACAAAACGAGAGGGGAAAATCAGTTCCAAATTTCACCAATACCCTCCATACCTTTCACACCAAGCTAGGTATCAAAGACTCTGAATGACATTTGGTTCTGAAATACTGTGGGGCTCTACACAGATACATCCAAACTGAAATGGATTTTCTAGACATCTCATCACTCATTGTTTCTTATCAATATGATGTTAAAATAGAGTAGAAATTTAAGCACCATAACAAACAGGAGTTTGGGTCTACAAACCTGCAACAACCAAAGTATGATAAAGACAAACCTAACAAATAGTATCCTGAAAACTAGTCCAAGCCACAGGAAAGGAAGGGTCATAGAAAGATGAAGGACACTGGAAAATGGTGTGATTTCCACAAAATCACCTTGAAAAACACTGATGAATTTCGCTCAAAACAATCATTGGTGGATGAGATAAAAGAAAAGGAGTCAAACCCTTATTCAAAATTTGATTATGAAAATATTGATAGAAGACACATAATCAACGTAGACCCCACTACTATTGTCGTGACTGCAAAAATTTAACCAGAAGAACCAACAGATTCTGAAGAGGGGGAGAACCTTTTTCATTCACACATGCAAGTGAAGGGGACCCCACTTCATTTGATTGTTGATAGAGGAAGCCAAAAGAACCTCATCTCAATAGAGGTCATCAAACACTTGGGATTATCGACAAAACCACACCCGTAGCTATAAAACATCGAGTGGCTTTGTGAGGGATGAGATCTTCATGTTAGCCAGTAGTTTTGATTGTCATATGGAATCTAGACCTTCAAGGATGAGGTATTATGTGATTTTTTCCCCCTGGATGTTTTCGATGTTCTCTTGGGCCAACCATATATGTGGAAGTGCCATGCTATTTATGAGTCTAGACCTCGTAGTGTCATTGTTACTCTGGGGTGTCATCTCTACACGATACTAAAGGTAATTCCAACTATTGTCCCACCTAAAAAATGTTGCAAGGTAGTATCTCATACTACAAAATTCAGCTTCTTCACAATATTTCCAAAGTGTGAACATAAGAACACAACTATAGCCTTAGTCTAAGCACCTTCTATCAAACAAAAAGAGGTTGATAAGATTGCAACAAAGTGTAAAGATTCCTTCTGCACATAGGCATGTCATGTAGCCATACTGGTTAAAAAGTTCCAACCCTTCCAGCCACAAGTTCGTGACAACCTTCAACGAGGTAAGAAACACAACTTATCCAACAAGGCAAGCAACTCATCAAGATGCAAAATCAACAAATGCTTTTCCCTCTACCCTGGGAACTCAACCAAATGGATACCATTTATTCCTAAGGAGGGAGGATTGATCTAGGTGGATATCGGTGGCCACCCACCTTTTCCAACTGGCTTAAAAAAGTTTTCTGACAATTTTGGTAATTTACTATTTTTAGCAATTTTTAACTTCCAAGGCCATTTTGAGGGCCTAAATGAATGTTTTTTGGGATTGATATTCACAATGATAGCTAAAGTCTCTTATTGATCCATCAAAATTAATCTCCTCGATGATACCTTTCCAACGAGCTATCATCCACCCCAAACAAAGATTGTATGTCAAAGTTACGCCCCCGAGAAGTTGATACACCAAACTACCCAAAATAGGGTCCACAAAACTGTTGGCTATTCATCTTCTAGGGTTAGGCTTTGGGATTTTATTTATGATAAAAATGCCTTTGGAGCCTCGTTATAAAATCATCTTCTTGTGAATGCAAGTAGCATACTTATCTCTTCTTAGAGATAAGATGCCACCATTCTAGTGAGTCTTTCACTCAGTATTTTTACAGTCTTTATACATTTTCGCTCATTAATAGAAAATTGAGTATTACTATATCTCTATATTTATGGTTGCATATATGATACATTTATATTATATTATTGGATATCTAAGATATCTATGTACATTGCTTTATTATATCTCCTCTCTCATTTCATGTAGAAAATAATCCATATCAGAAGAAGAAGAAGACACGACTACAACAATGACAATAGACCACCCACCCATTAGAAAAAAAATAAAGGCATAGGACGCCACATAGATCACACTCCCATACATCCTGGATGCCATGGTCACTTTGGAGGATATGCTTGAGAAAGTTCCAAAGCTGAGATATTCTAACCATGATGTTCATGGCATGGTAAAGTTTCCATAAATGGTAGATGAAACTTATTTAGCAGACATGGGGGAGATATGACCCCTAGGAATACCCATCATGGAGTCCACATAGTGGATAATAGGGCTCCACAATTCTGGCATCATGAACCTCCTGGACATACCACACTTCGGGCATGGTAAGAATGTGGGACTATGCATCAATAATTTATTGGCTAGGGTACATGGGGGTATCCTATGGATGGATAGGATAGTCCCCATCGACATGGCCCTAATTACCAAAATTACAGGGTTTCCCACTGTTGGCGCACAACTCAAAGAATACTTGGAAAATAAAGCACGTGTAAAAGATATTGTTGATATAGTAAAGGAACGTTTTTGAACCAACAGGGGAATAGGAGTATCTTCTTCAAAGACATCAATGAACCTACGATGCAGTTCGCCAACAAGCTAATGGCTTCCAAGTTTCCGAGGAAATGTAGGAAAGAAAAGGCTCCAACAGGAGTTATATAAATTGTCGTGGAGTGCGCAAAATGGGTAATGTTTAGGTGGGAGTCGTATCTCTTAAGCCAATTTATGATCGAATTTCGGGATGCACAGGACAATGGAACTAACTTCCATAATTCCTGGATTCTTATCCTCATTGCTTTGGTAGCCTGGAAGGAACCAAAATTATTGGATTTTCTAGACAGGAAGGGGAAGTGCTACGCAACAAGGTACAAAACCATATGGCAAGACAAGGATACTAAGAATCAACATGAAAATAACACATTGTTTTCCATAGTTCTAGAATACATACAATAGAGAATGAAAAATGTATGGAAAATTCTTGTTGAGGTGGTCCAAGAGTACGAAGGGATTGCTAGATTTAAGGAAGCCAATCATCATATGTGGATCTAGGCCATAAGGGCCCCGAATAAAAAATGGTTGGAAATGCAGTAATGTGTCTAAAGGGAATAGGTCGATTGGACCATCAATTACTGGCCCACATAGAGGAAGGTGCCAATAGTAAAAAAAACAACCAAACCCAGGGAACAAGCCGAGTCAGGTCCATAAAAAAAGACATGTATCTTAGTTGACAATACGAGAAAGGCTACAGAGCACACTCAAGCATTAGGAAGCAATGCAACACCAAAAAATCCAAGGAGGAAAGAAACAATATCTAAGGAAGAAGTCAAGGGAGATGTCAAGAATGGAGAAACCTCTTGGCCCAAAGACGAGGAGGCACAAAAGAAGAAGAGTGGGGTGGAACCCTCACAAGTGAAGAGAACTACAGTGCAGGAGGAGGAAACGTGCAAGAAGATGAAATACCATAAGAATACGTGACTCATAACCCTTACAGAGAACGATGATGAGCTAGTGTCAAACAAAGTCCAGGACATGTGGGAAGATGTGGTCTACGCAGCTAAGGTGCAAAGGGAGGAGGTCATGGAAAATTTAGTGGAAATTCATGATACGCTACAAAGACTACATATTTTTACAATGCAACAAGCTACAGTGCAACAGCTAGAGAAGACACAACAACCCCCTATGAAGATAACTACAAAGGCATTATACAATATATAAGAAAGTTTCATGCAGGAAGTTCCATCTAGACCCCATGCAGATGCCACCAACTTGGAAGTTGGTAAGGAGGTTGTAGAAGTGATATAGATTACATGTGACCAGTTGAATATGGAGAATTTGGAGAAAAATAAACGGGCAAACAAATTGGAGAAGGGACTAAAAATAATCTACAAAAACATCCTAGACTGAGTGAAAAAGCTAGAAAACACACTCGAAGGGAAGTTTCAGAAGATTGTGAAACTCACGAAGTAGTACAAAAAGGAGATCATAGAGCTCACAGAGAAACTGACTCCCACTACACCTCCAAAAGTTAGGGATCAAAGGGAACAGGAGACTACTGTGCACATCATCAGTGTTGTGCAAGAAGCCAAGGTAGTCGAGGAACTATATGAGAATACTACTCAAATGTGGACCAGTATGGAAGAAGATGAGAAAATCCAACAACTGGACCAAAAGAAAAAAAACATCATTGCAAACATTCAAGAATTGAAGTAGCAACATAAGGCAATGTCCATCCTGGAAAGGATGAGGAGTGCACAAGAGATGAAGAACCTATATGAAGACTTGAAGGCTGCACAAGCAGACAAACAAGCAAGATAGGCTTAGGTGGATCCACTACAATAGGAAGTAGAGGGCATAATAGAAAAATTGCAAGAAAAGAAGGGGAACATAAAGAAAATGCATGAAGAATGTAGACAAGTTCTATCAGAGCACATTACAACGCAAAGTGTTGAGAAGTTGGAAGAGTAGAGCACATAGGTTAAAGATCAATTAACTCACTTATCAAAGGTGTTTCACGAGTTGCAACTTGCCATCTAGACTGTAAACTAAGGCGTAGTGGCTCGGGATGAGCCACATAATAGTGTTGGGAGGCCTGTTGGCGCAGGCCTATTTTGGGAGAAGAAAGTCTACTTTGGGTGCAGGCCTATTTTGGGGAGAAAGAAGTCTATTTTTGGATAAATTCCTATTTTTGGAAAGATAAGCCTATTTTTGGAGCACACACCTTAGGTGGCAGAAATGAGGCATGCATAGAAAGAAGGAAAATCAACATGCAGAGAAAGAAGGAAAAGAAACATGCAGAGAAAGAAAGAAAATAATTGTGGAGCGCATACAGGAAAACCTAGCCATGTTAGGGTTAGGGTTTTGTACAAGAATGAAATGTATATAAGCCTGTAGAGTAGTATAAATAAATACCTAGGAGGTCTAGTAGAGGGTTTTTTCAGTTGGTCATTGGTTTATTATTCAAGGAGATATAGTGTTGGTATGAATAAGTTAGATTTTGAGGGTTAGGTCATAGGCTTTGGAGCCTAGTGTGGTCTGGTACACCTCATATAGGGTACTTACCCTCCTTTTTTATTGTAATCTTGAAGAATGTAATGCACATAGTGCATATTTTGCAGAAGAATGAATAAAAGAGCATAAGCGATAGATATTTGTGGACATAGCCCCAGGGGGGGTGAACCACGGTAAATCTAGTGTGTTAATGTGTTTTGAATGGTTGTTGTGATGTTATTTTATGAATCAGTTACATAATTAATGGTTACTTAGCTAATCATAGAATGAATGCATAGTTATATGAATGAATGAATACTATCCTTAAATGAATAAATAATAATGTTGATGCATGTGGAAAACAATCAGAAAACCGTCCCCATCCCTTTCTAGACTACAAAAAACTGAGTATTACAGTCCCCCATAAATCTATATCAGGTGAGATTATGATGTGCGCTTTGTTCACAACGTTTCCTTTTGGTTTACTAGGAGGGCCAATAGTTTGAGAGTTTTTTTGGAAACCTATTGACATCAGAACTTGGTTTAGCCCAAGTTTCCAACAACATGATAGACACTTATCTCATGAAATAAGCACCAATTGCATACAGAACTATGACTTTCCTCCCGACCTTAGACATTGTTCCCCACAAAATGAGAACAGGTCACCCTCAAGATGGGATTGAACTCCACTAGGGAAAGGAAAATCTATTCCTGGAGGTCTCTCAACAACAAAAATATCTCAATACAGGTGCCAAGTTCAACAATAATCTTACATACTCTACTTTCCCCACATGCTTGTCCCACCTAGGAAGTGTTCCCCCTATGGCTTCCCACTTCCTTCCAGGCTTCAACAACAAGACATAAATGAATAATACAGGTGTCAATTTCCACATATTCTAATTTCCCCACATGCTTGTCCCAACCAGAAAGAAGGCCCCCTGTTATACTCCACGCAATTGAGGAAGAAATCCAAGAGAGACCACATCATGAAATATATCAGGAACACACACGTAACCCAAAAAGAAGAGAGAATTTAGGGAAGGAAATCCATTCCAGGTTTGTATTTCATATTTAGGGTTATTTAGACAATAGGTAAATGGTTGGAGCAACTACACCTGCTCTAGCTAATCCTTTATTTAGTTACATTTACTGCTAATTACAAACATTTACTTAGCTTTATCCATTTATTACATATATTCTTGATTTATTACATATTATCATATAGTCTAATGTCTGATAATGTATATGTGATGACTATTAGGACCTAAGAGGCCCCCTCAATATCTCCCCCACACTCAATTCCTTGCTTGTCCCAAGAAACTGTGTAGATAATTAATGCCCTATTACTCTTTACCCTTTGTCTTGAATTTGGTATATGTTTGTGCAGTCAGTGAGTCTCGCAATGATTTTATCCCACCCAACAATGGTCCTCTTGATCCTATTGTTTCACTTATCTCTGGTGCCCTCAGAGTGGTGATTGGCCCATCTTAGGCTCATCTTTCCCCTGCACACACCCTATGGTTGAATATCATACTTCATCCAACCTACCATTTATCTTCTTTCTAGCTACGAAGGTCACAACTCAGGAACTATTCTGCAACTTTTATACCAGGGGGTTCAATCAAATCAATCATTCTTATGCCATCATATTTTCTTTTAAGCTCTTCATGTATGTGTGTCTTTGAAAATATGTTTCTCTTGGATTCTCTTAACTACTTCTAACATGTTCATTATCAATGTTCTCTTAACTGCTATGTGCTCTTTCTTTGCTACTCATCAAACTTGTCTTCCTACTTCTCTTTAATATGCTTTTTTTGCTGTATGGAATCTTACAACTGATATTACATGAAGGATGAGTAATTATGACTCAATTACAAGTGCACATACATTATGTGATGTCAACTAGGACTCAAAAAGTTTAGGTGAGAACCCAAAATTGTTGTCTAAGGACCGACGTATATTACAATGGTTGAGGGGATCACTTGCCTTCGAAGAAGACGTACGTTTAACCCCCTCCTTTATGCTTTGATTAATATTTTCAATACATCTTTAAACTAACACGATAAAAAATATGATGTTTTTTTTATTTTCAGACTCGACTCAAATAAAGCATGAGTTGAATCGACTCAACTCAACTAAAGAATGATTCGACTCTACTGACTCGACTGTCCTTCATGGAAGTTGTTTAAAAATATGACTCCATTCAAAACAATACTTATAAAAATAAAAGTAAAAACCTTTTTGTAACTATTTTTGAACTCATTACAATGATATTTTTCTTCGACTAAAGCCAATAACGGGTTAGTCAACCACCATGTCCATTCTTTGGATCTCCTTAGTTATCTTGGGTTTAACAATATTTATCCATTCCTGCAATAAAATCAAACAATTCCAACTGAATATTAGGATTTATCTAATATCACTCAATAATATTTCTAGAAGACATTTTAATCATTTTCAATCCTAATTATACCTAATTAAAAAAAACGTCAATCAAGATTATATCATAAACCATGGCAATGAGGATATTTGTACCTTTTCCTCAACTCAACATACCCCCCAACTTACCTTCTTTCATGTCCTCATGCAAGCTGAGATATTGCATATAAAGTAGTGATGTTGTAAGGAGGAGAGTTTGGTTCACCAGGTTCCTTGAACCCATTCTTTCATTTGAGCTCTTCAAAAGCATCTTCTTCCCTCTTCCTATTAACTTGATAATCTCCTTGGCAAACCTCTAGAGGAAACCAAATAATAGGGGGACTATATCTGCACCCAATCTAGGGAGGTCCTTCATCTTGGATCATTCTGGTATACCTTTCCACCCTGAAGGTGGTTGCATGAAAGTTCTTCTAGCCAAAGGGTTCCCTACTCTTGACTACATTTGGGGAGGCATCCCATCTTAGTTTGGAAGCAACAAGAGCTTCTTCTTTAAGCTCCATAAAATATGGTAAACTTGAACATTTAATTTGTCAGTGGATAGGAGCTAAAGCGTCTACAGCCCCTTCCCTCTTCCTAAATGTTTTGTGCTGCATGACAAATGTGAAATATTTGGGAGGCTCCCCTCTAATCCATAGGTCTAGCCCAATTTCCCTTTTCATGAAGGTATTGTGTGCTTTATCCCAGCTGATTTGGTTTTTGGTAAAATGAAAGAATGCTTGGAACTGTATATCCCCAATAAAAGGATTAGGGTGTTGGATCATGTTGTCATTGATGCCAATGGTTTGATTGATTGATGTCAAGTTATTGATTGATGCCAAAGGATTGACTGATTGATGATTGATGTAATGTAATATGTATTTTCCTTGATGAGAATGCATAGATGAAGATGGATCAATGAGTTGTCATTGATATGATGAATATGGATCAATGAGTTGTCATTGATACATAATGAATATCGATCGATGCGGTTTCATTGGTATATGATGCATTGTTGAAAAATGTATAGATGACTCATTATTGTCTTATCATGATTGATAAGGTGCACAAATGGATAAACTATGAAGTGGTCCCCTTATGGTGAAATCCCTCATGAGAAGACGCTTTGTGGATTGAGTTATCCTAGAATAATGGTTGGAGGACCCATGCTCTCATTATTGTCTTATCATTATTGATAAGGTGCACAAATGGATGAACTCCAAAGTGGTCCCCTTATGGTGAAATCCCTCACGGGAAGACGCTTTGTGGATTGCGTTATCCTAGAAGAATGGTTGGAGGACCCATGATTGCATGTGGAATAATGAGAGGAATATCAAGGAAATTGTTGGTGAAACTATGCTATATGGATAGTCCTTGTCATGTCATTTCTGGTGGTATGTGGAATGTCACATAACTCCTCATGGTTTGAGAGTTATGGCCTTACGAAGATGAAGGACCCCCACATGAAGGCTTCAAGCCCCCAAGGTCAAAGAAGTCAAAGTGAACTAAAAGAAGAAATCATTATTTAAATGACAAAGTAAAGTGACAAAGTCAAGGTGGACTATTTATATAATAAATAGAAGTGAAAAAATCAAGAAATGATAAAGTATTGGAGAACTTTCTATTTATGGAAAGTAGTTAACCTTAAAATAAGAAAAATAGGTTAAGTGACCTAGAAATGGGTTAATATTATTTAAATGATAAAGTAAAGTGACAAATTCAAGGTGGATTATTTAAATAATAAAGATAAGTGACAAAATCAAGAAATGATAAAGTAAGGTGACAAAATCAAGAAAAAATATTTAAATGATAAAGTATTGGAGAACTTTCTATTTATGGAAAGTGGTTAACCCTAAAATAAGGAAAATAGGTTAAGTGACCTATAAATGGGTTAAGTGACCTAAAAATGGGTTAATTGACCTAGAGGATGAAAGTATAAATAATATAGCAATGGTCTCTTGTAGATCATCATTTTTATGGATCAATGGAGAGCTTCTTGTGAGGATATCTTTTGAAGTATTGATGGAGAGATTCTTGTGAGAGCTTCTTGAGCATTGTTTGTGTGGAACACTTGAGAATATTGAATATATATAGGTTACTGAGGTAAAAAAAGGATATATAAGATGAATTTCAGAGGAAAGGTGAAGAAAAGTGGGCCGGAATTCAAGGGAGGATAATTGTTTTTCATGATGCTTTCTAAGGTATGTTATTTACAGGTCATCTCACCATTTCCACACTACATTTATTTCTATAATGATTCATACCGTGATATTGATATTCCATTGAGGAAACATATCCAAGTATTTTTGGTAAATAATTCATCTTGTGGGTCGTTGTAGTTTTGGAGATACACTCCGTGGAAAATAGGGTTTGTGGTTAGTCCTGAAACTAGTCTAAAACAGGTGTTTCAGGTAAAAACATCATGGCTTCTTCATAACAGATACAAATTTAGTGAGACCAATTGTGTTGGTTATATTACAGTCTGTAGTATTCTTTGTAATAGTTTCATATCTATTCAACAAATATTCTGTGCGGGGAATGCTCTACAATGTCGCTCTCTAGAATAATCCAGAATTCAAAAAGGTATGTCATTTTTTCTATAACTCCTTTTTTGAGAGGTTCCAAGTAGTGAAACCTGGAGGAATTTCATAACACACATTGAATAAGATTATGTATCATTTTCAGATATTTATACAATATAGGTACAAATTTATGATTATTTCAAGTTAGGGATGTTGACTAATCCAAAACTAGTCATGGTTGAGACAAGCAGTTGACGAGTTGGCACATACATGAGGTGTATAGTTCATGATGTTGGTACATATTGATGATTCATTTTTTATGAGTAGTTTAAACATGATTGGTATATACTTGGTGCATGGTTGGATGAACTTATTTATGGTATAGGTTGATTACAGGTTGTTTGGCACAGGTTGGTGCATGGTTGATGCACTTGTTTATGGTACAGATTGATATTTGTTGAGGATTGTTGCCTCATATTAGTTGGTGTTGAAGGTGTAAGATGAGTCTTGCATTATATATATGGTTCTCTTGTAGAGTTGTACTCTATTCAGTTGTTGTTGAAAAACCCCAAGGATTGTAGTCTGTAATAAAAAGAAGATTGTACATACATCTTATGTTCTTTATGTTCCTTGTGGTGATGACTTGTTGATGATATATTTCTGATATATGTTGCTGATATGTGTTGACAATCAACTGGTTATAAATGACAACAATGAGTAATGAGTTAATGGTGATTGTTAACTAAGGATTTTTGGGAAAAAGGTCCCTACATTATTCACCCCCCCTCTCAGTGTAGTCGGTGTGTCCAACAATTGGTATCAGAGAGGGCCTTCACTACAATAATTAACAAGCTTGAAGGATATCCATAGAAACAAAAATGGATGATGAAATACCAATTCTTGATGAGGAAAAATATTCTACTTGGAAAATAGAGATGAGAGTGTATTTGAAGACAATGGGAGCAAGTATTTGGAAGGCATCCATTGGTGGATCAGTTCCGTTGAAGAACAAGTCAAAGTTTGTAGCTCAGAGGGAAGGAAAGAATAATGATGCAGTGGCTCTCAAGATCATTCTTAGTGGACTCTCAAGCTCTATCAAATAAAGCATGGAAAAATGCACTTCCACTAAGGAGCTATGGCTAAAGCTAGAGGAGACATATCAAAGCAAGAAGAAGAAGGAAGATATTGAAGACCACTCCATCAAGATTATCAAAGGTAAAGAATCTCCAAAAACCCTTGATTGTATTATTTCTAAATGTGATCTTGAAAACATTTCAATTGAAGATAGAACAAAGGAAGATCCCAAAAGTATTTAAAATGAAGAGATAGAATCTCCAAAGACTCTAGATTGCAATGATTCAAAATCTGATGATGTTGATTTTTTCTCAAGTGAAGAAGATGATCAAGAAATAGTTTGTGTAAAGTTTGATGGTAGTTATCCCATGTAAAGAATAGAAGAAGATCTATTAGAACTTCAAAAAGAATTTGAAGAGGGTTTATATAGATATAGAAGTGATCATTTTTATACACACTATAACTATCTTTCGGATAACACTAAGAAGTTTCTTAGGAGGAGTCAAAGGAACATATTGAAGTTAAAGGGAATGCTCAAGGAACAAGAAGAGAGAAATAAGACTAAATTGGAAGAAAAGGAAGAAGAGATCACAAGAATAAAGAATGAAAAAGAAGATATGAAGGTAGATGATGAGATTAGAAAAAGTTTTGAAACTATTATTCATCTCAAGACCCAAATTGAAGAAGCCAAAAGGGTAGAAGAAATTTTGAAGAATCAAATTAATGAAAAGGAAGAGTCATGTGATAAGTTAGAAATTGTTTATCTTAGAAAGAAAGTGGAGAAGTCAAATAAATTATTGAATAGCTCAAAAATCTTGGATAAGATCTTGGAAAGTCAAAGATCATCATATGATAAATCAGGTCTTCGATACAAATAAGAAGCTACACATGCTGAAGCACACACCTTAAAGAAGCATGAGGTAATTCCATCAAAGAAGGAAGATAATGTTGCAAAGCAACCATCTACACAAGGCAAGGAAAATTTCAAAATAACAAAGCAAGGATGACATCAAGAAGCTATATTTGGTACACCAAAGAAAATGTATGAAAGTATTTTTCATGGGCATTGTTATTCACGTAATGAATATGGTCACAAAGATTTTGAATGTAGATCTTATGAAAGAATATATAATGGAAGATTTCATAACACCATAAGGTGTTGGAAATGTGATCAAGTAGGACACATTGTTGTTCACTGTAACACCATGAGATGCTATAGTTGTAGTGGATTTGGCCACAAATCCCAGGAGTGATGGAACACAAGAAGAAAGTCCATGATGAGGACTTCACATAGCATGGATAGAAAGGAATGAAGTAAGGAAGGGATACATATTTGAAAAAATGGATGCTTAGAGCTCAAGTTCTGAGGAGCAGGGACATCTATAGAAGTGGGTGAAGAAGACAGAGCAACCAGAATAGAATGAAAGACTGAAGGGAAGTTCAAAAGTGTCAACTAATAAGGCATACACAGGTGACAGTGGTATCAATTGTGTACATACGCAGACTAGCCTTGTATAGGTCACGTACATATGCGAGCTGTCTGTGCAGCAGGCCATGTATATGTGGTGAATCCTAAGGAAAAGGGCTATGCATAGGGATTGGAGTTTGATGTGATGGTATAACTCTGTGATACAGGGTTCGACATGGTTTATTGCAGGTTCTGACACTGTTTTTTGTAGGTTCTCATGATTCTATATTGGATTATGTAAGGTGATGATGTAAAATAAATATTGGATGCATGGAACTAACCCATGAGTATGGATTGATGCATTTTATATTGAAGAACAATGTTGGTTATGACAATGAAGTTATGACACCTTAGTTATGTGATATATCTTGATGATGTATTGGAAGCTTGCTTGTTGAAAATATCAATGCATGCATTTGGAATATGGATGGGATACACATTGGGACATGTGGTTGGTGAGTTGATGAGATGATCATGTTGTACATCATTGATGATATATAGTTGATGCATGATTGGTGCGTTTCTAGTACACTGGTAGAGGCACCTACTAGTAGGTTGATAGGCACATGTTTTATGGAGGATTTTCCATACATGTATAGGATTCATCATTTTGTGGTATTGGTGCATGGTGGTGTACATGTTTTGGTACACTCATATATGGCATATGATTGATGATACTATGTTGTTGGTATTACTTGATTAGCACAACAATTTGTATTTGTTTGATACATGGTTATGGTACTTGGTTCATGATGTATACATATCATGAGTGATATGACACATGGTTAGCATATTGGTAGATGCACATATTTGGAATATTGGTGGATGTACATGGTTGATATATTTTTAGATTGATCCGGATTATTTTCGGCATGAAATGAGAGTGGGGATATAATAAAGAAATGCACAGAGATATCATGGATATCCAATAATATAATAGAAAAGTATCAGAGATGCAACCATAAACACAGATATATATTAATACACGATTTCTACTAATGAAATAAATGTACATATACTGTAAAAATACAGAGTGAAAGACTCGCTAGAATGGTGGTAGCTTATCTTTGAGATGAGATGTGATGGCTACTTTCATTCGCAAGAAGATGATCACAATGAGGCGCTGAAGGCCTTTTTACAATAAACAGGAATGCTAAAATCCATAGACATCCAAAAACCTAACCCTAGGAGATGAAGTGCCAAAATTCATGTGGGCCTCGTTTGGGTAAGTTAGTACGTCAACTTCCCAAGGTCGTAACTTTTGTATACGGTCTCTGTTTTAGGCATATGATAGCCTGTTGGAAAGGTATCATCAAGGAGATTAATTTTGGGGAATAAATAATTCCTTTAGCTATCATTGAGAATATCTATCTATAAAAACCTTCTTTTTTCCCCTCAAAATAGCCCTGGAATTTAAAACTGCTAAAAATAGTAAATTGCCAAAATTGCCAGAAAACTGTTTTGAGCCAGTTAGAAAAGGTGGGTGGCCACCAATATCCACCTGGATCATAGATGAACATGTTGGCATGTTGATAGAGGCATATGATTGATACATTCCATGGATTATATATTTTGGCAAGTTGCATGATGTTGATGTACATGGTTGATGTACATAGGTGTTGTGCATGATGAGCATACATTTTTTACATGATGTACTTGGTTGATATTTTTCTCATGATTATTTATTTCATTGTTGACATATATTTTTCTTCATGATGCTTGGTATAGCATGAGTTTGATGCATGAACAAGTCCAAGGATCGTTATATGGTAGAACATTGTTCATCTCGCAGAGAAGATAGGGGAGACATACCCATACGGGGAGTCATTATTCTTCCCATGATTCTAGGAGGAGATATTTATCAGATGCATACCTAGAAAAGAGCCCTATATTTGAAGAAAGATCACAGAGGCATAATTCTAGGGGGAGCGATGGTCATAGGGGGAGTATGTTCGATGTATTTTTATCATTACATCAAAGTGATATCCCTTGTGCAAAAGGGGAGAGATTATTCAGAGGTAGATCAAAGGCATTCAGATAGGGGGAGAAGACCCAAGGAAACTTCAAGCAAGGGGAGCATCCCCAAGAGGAAAATGGCCCTTTTCCATTGATGTCAAAGGGAGAGAGATAGTCACATTGATGTGATTGATGATTATTGATTGGGAGAGATAGTCACATTTGGGAGAGATAATCACATTGATGTGATTGATGATTATTGATTGGGAGAGATAGTCACATTTGGGAGAGATAGTCACATTGACTATTGATGTAGAGCATGCCTTATCTACATGTTGACATCAATAATTGGTAATTGGTGTTGACTTCAATATTGGTATTTCCATCAATGCCAAAGGGGGAGATTATTGGATCATGTTGTCATTGATGCCAATTGTTTGATTGATTGATGTCAAGTGACTGGTTGATGCCAAAGGATTAATTGATTGATTGATGATTGATGTAATGCAATATGTATTGTCCTTGATGAGAATGCATAGATGGATATGGATCAATGAGTTTTCATTGATATGATGAATATGGATCAATGAGTTGTCATTGATACATGATGAAGATGGATCAATGTGGTTTCATTGGTATATGATGCATTGTTGAAAAATGTATAGATGACTCATTATTGTCTTATCATGATTGATAAGGTGCACAAATGGATGAACTCCAAAGTGGTCCCATTATAGTGAAAGCCCTCACGGGAAGACGCTTTGCAGATTGAATTATCCTAGAAGAATGGTTAGAGGAACCATGCTCTCATTATTGTCTTATCTGTTGGACAACTGATAGGGGGAGGTGAATCAATTGTTACCGTGCTTAAACAATAATGCTTCTTTTGAAATCTTTACAAGACACTCAATGATGATCACAATAATGTAGAGAGATAAACAAAGGCACATTCAACATCAGTCACACACATATGATACACAGAGACAGATATTTCCTGAGGAAACCCATAAAGGGTAAAAACCTCTTTTTCTTTATATGATAAGTAATAGTTACATTCTTTACATTATCATACATATGAGAACCAACTCATAATGAGGCTACAACCTTGGTTTTGCAATATGAAACATGCTAAGAGAACCAAATCTCTGTTTTCTCTAGCACCTACTAGGAGGAAGCATCAAATCCATGGTTTCTCTAGCACCAACTAGAAGGAAGAACCAACTCCCTAGTTTCTCTAGAACCAACTAGAAGGAAGCTACAACTCCCTGTGTTCAAGCACCCACTTGAACTTCTGAGGACAACAATCCTCCCTAGCACCTCCCAACCTCCCTAGAATATAAATCTTTGCTACTGAACCTTATTACAGTGATATAATGTTCAATAATGGCTTACCAGACTCATCACTGTTCTGCTGCATTTTGTAGCTCTGTCTACCTCATTGTATTTCTGCACACATGACTTGTGTTGTCTGTTCTTCTGCTTTTTATGCTCTGTACACCATGTCCATTCACTGCACAATTCATCTTCTGTGAAATTCAGCTGCTGCACTCTTCTCCTTCTTCACACATGAATCACCTTCACCAACAACAACCACAACAATCTCCAACAACAACAACAACCCCATCTCTTCTCTGTACCGTGTATTTATAGCTTCTATGCACCTTGTGCATGTGATGTTTGCAATGCCTCTGCATGCTGACTCTGCATCGTTAACCTCCACCTCTCGAGTGCTCTGTCTAATCATCATCATGACTCTTCATCTTCTCTGGTGGTTCGCCCCGCGTGTCCAACATCATTGTATGCTATACTGAGATTCCTCAACCTCTCTGGTAGTTTGAGACTCTTCGTCTTCTCTGTGACAGACAAACTCACCTTCTCTATTTCATTTACAGTCCTCAATGCTCATCATCTATCAATCACCTCCACGAACATCTTCATTCCTCTCAAAGACTCTTCACCTCCTCTATCAGTCATCCCGAAGTGTCTTCGCATCCTCTGGTAGAAACCATCAATGGCTTCTATAAGTTTCATTGTGTCGTGCAACAGTATCCCTCAGATCTCCTTCAGTTTAATCTACGTCGTTGGATGAGATTTATTAATCTTTCATTTAAATCAGGTTTCAGCATTTTGGCATTCATGTTGCATTGTGTTCTTGCCTCTCCAAGTCGCGATCCCCGAAAATGAGCTTGGTTGCTCTATCTCTTTCCTCCATCTCTCGCTGATGTATCCAAGGGATGTGACCACAACCTTATGCATAAGGTGCTTTTGCGATTTCACATTTCACGATTTTCAACACTATGCTTCGTTGACCCCAAGTCAACGACATTTTGATCACTTGGCACATGTCCTTATATTCCATGGTCTAGATCTAATCTTGATTCAATGGCTATGATTGAATTGAGATTTTGTGATTTTGGCATTCTTGATTCATTGAGTTCTTTGCCTTTCTATGTTGCGATTCGTGAAACTCCGATATGGAGTTTGATCAACGATCCAGATCTGATCTCTATTTAACGGCTGTGATTAAATCGTGATTTCTCATATCGCGATATCGGGATTCCTGATGTCAATAATATTTGACATGTCCAACTCTCGATCCTCGATGCCTCTCCATTGACTGGAATAAACAGTCTATATTCAACCTTAATCTAACGGCTCCGATTTCACATATCGCGATATCAGGATTCCTAATGTCAACAATCTTTGACATGGCCAACTCTCGATCCCCGAAACTCCGACACAGTGTACGTCTGCTGATGTCACATGTGTTAAATAACTGCCACGTGTCACTCTGATTCGTGACTTACATGTGCTTGGCATGTTGAATCAGTCTGACAATTGTCATTACCTGGTTGTTCCATGTGTTCCTAGCGGACATGGTTTGTTGACGTTAATCGTATCGATGGTTCATATGTGATCTTGATTTGACGACTTAGATTACGTCGGGATTTTGCATATCGAGAAATTGGGATTCCTGTTGCATTGTTTCTTTGGCATTTCCAACACACAATCCTTGAAACTCTGACGTGATATTTATGTACTAGCTCTCCTAGCTAGGTTCCTGGCCCATATGACCGTTATCCCTGTGACCGCAGTCTTACCACTCGTCGGGATTTTGAGCCTTTCAATGCCGCAATGCATTGGCTCACGGGATTCTCGATATGTGAAACCCCGATGAGTCAACCCTCCTTTTGGGATTTCACCTTGGCTTTTCTCGATGGTAAACCTCATGCATCTCCTGTCCGATCTGATGGCTGATGGGATTTCTGAATGAGATCCAACGACTCTCGATCTCTCCCTTCTGTAGGATTCTCCTAAGCTCCTCTTGGACGTAGAAACCAATGGTCCAGATCTTCTTCTTCATCCGATCTGACGACGACTGTGCTCCCTCCTGAGCTTTGCACACTTTCCTCCCAACCTTGGTAGAATTACAAGTTCTCAAAGGCCTCGACCTTTGTCTTCCTTCTCCTCTGCAAACTCCTGTATCTTGAGCTTTGCTGTGCGCATTCTCCTCGACGTTGTTCCTCCTAAGATTTCACTTCTGAATCCTATTTTTCATCGATGCACACTTTGATCCTGCCATATTCACTGTTGTACTTGCCATCAATGAAAATCATACGCTACCTTTTAAACATTTTCCAACAATCTCCCCCTTTGGCATTGATGGCAACTAAGGCACCCGAATTCTTTTCTCCCCCTTTGACATCAATGTCAAAGAAGAGACATGCTCCCCCTGAGCCATTGTAGTAATTTTAGGAGGCATTAGATATTCAAACAATGAAAAATTCCCCCTAACAAGATGGACCTTTTAGGTTTGAAACAAAATGTCACCCAACTTCTGTTTGAGATATTCAAACGGTGTCTTGGCTAGGGGCTTAGTAAAGATGTCTGCAATTTTTTCTGTAGTGGGAATGTAATGGACCCAAACAATATGATTGGTGACCTTCTCTCTCAGAAAATGATATTTTATGGGAATATGTTTGGTCTTGGAGTGGAGGACAGAATTTTTATACACACTGATGGCACTTGTGTTATCACAATGAATTGGGATCGGTTCAATATATTTTACCTCTAAGTCTGCAAGTGTCTGAATCATCCATAATACCTCTGTGCAACAGGTAGAAACAACAATGTACTTTGCCTCTGTGGTTGATAAAGAAATGGAACCTTGCTTTTTACTAAGCCAGGCTACTAAGGAGTTACCCAAGAAGAATGCTCCTTCACTGGTGCTTTTTCTCTCATCAACACAATTTTCCCAATATGCATCTGAATAAGCAGTCAACTGAAGACTTTGATTTATGGGATACCACAGACCATAAGTCATTGTTTCTTTTAAGTACCTGAATATCCTTTTGACAGCTTGTAAATGACTCTGTTTAGGTGCAGCCTAATATCTTCCTACCATTTCGACAGCATGCATTATGTCTAGGCGAGATGTTGTGATGTACAACAGGCTTCCTATCATTGATCGATATGAGCTTTGATCAACATCAGGTGAATCATCATCCTTGCTTAATTTACATCCAGTTACCATAGGTGTACCCATAGGTTTAGAATATTCCATTTGAAACCTTTTTAGCATTTCTCTTAAATATTTTCCTTGAGAAATGAAGATCCCATCGAGCCTCTGAGTAATTTGCAGACCAAGGAAAAATGACAGTTCTCCTATCATAGACATTTCAAATTCAGACTCCGTGGCAGAAGAAAACCATTGTACCAGTGAATCTTTATTACATCCAAAGATGATGTTATCTACATAGACCAGTACGATGAGCAAATCATTATTCTCTATCTTAATATACAGATTGTTGTCAGTTGTTCCTCTCTTGAACCTTCTGTTTTTGAGATACGTATCCAGTCTGTGATACCAGGCTCGAGGGGCTTGTTTTAAACCATATAAATCTTTCTTCAACTTGCATACTAAGTCAGGGTTATCAGAAAATTTGAATCCCTCTGGTTGTTCCATATAGACTTCTTCACTTAAATCTCCATTGAGAAAGGCTTAATTGACATCCATTTGGTAGACTTTAAACCTTTTATGACAAGCATAGGCAAGAAACATTCTGATAGCTTCTAACCTTGCTACGGGCACAAATGTTTCATCAAAATCCAGTCCTTCTATCTGAGCATGGCCTTTACAGACTAACCTCACTTTGTTCCTGATAACTTGTTCTTGCTCATTCAATTAATTCTTAAAGATCCATTTGGAGCCAATGACGTTTTTACCTTTGGGTCTTTGAACCATCTCCCATGTATTGTTTTTCTCAATCTGATCAAGTTCTTCATTCATTGCTTTAACCCAGTGATCATCTTTGCTGGCTTCATTAAAATTCTTGTGTTCCAGCATGGACATGAGATATATATGAGATTGTTCGGTGGTTTTGATTAGCTTTCTCCTGGTTTGTACACCTTTGTCTTTTTCTCCAATTATCTGACTTGCAGGGTGATTCTTTTGAATGATTCTGGAGGAAGAATTTGTAGTGGACTGCTGATTTGATTCTGTCTGAGTGTCTGAGTCTTCATCTAATTCAGAGTCTTTGTTTTATGATTCTTGGACCTATTCATCTTCAACTTTAGTTGTGTCTTCTGTAGAAGACTCATTACCATACACCTCTTTTGTTGGGATTCCTTCATCAATTTTTACATCAATATAGTCAACCATTTTATGCAGCCTCTTATTATAGCATCTGTATCTTTTACTGTTTGTAGCATACCCTAAGAAAATACCTTCATCCACTTTGTCATCATATTTGTCGAGGCTTTCATCATTATTCTTTATGTAGCATTTACTTCCAAAGACTCTGAAGTGTTTGATTGAGGAAGGTCTTCCAAACCATAATTCATAAGGTGTTTTGTCACTTTGTGGTCTGAGGTGATCTTTGTTAAGCACATGGACTATTGTGTGTATTGCTTCTACCCAGTAGGTTTGACCAATGTTCTTCTCATTCATCATTGACCTGGCCATTTTCTGCACTGTTCTGTTTTGCCTCTCAACTACTCCATTTTGTTGTGGAGTTGTTGGTATTGTGTATTCTCTTTTGATCCCATGCTCATCGCAGAATTCCTTGAAGTCTCTTGACATAAACTCTCCTCCCCGGTCTGATCTTACTGCCTTTAACCTCCTCCTTGTTTGAGTCTCAGTTAAAGCCTTAAATATCTTAAACTTCTCAAATGCTTCAACTTTTTCTTTGAGAAAAGCAACCCAAGTAAGTCTGGAGTAATCATCGATAATTAGTATGAAGTAGTTTTGTTTCCCTATGCCTTCTTGTCTTGATGGTCCACATAAATCCATATGAACTAGTTGGAGTGATTTCTCTGTTGAAGTAAAGCTCTTGGACTTAAACTGTGTCATGTTTTGCTTCCCTACTTGACAGGGTTTACACACTGAATCTTGGGGCTTTGATATTCTCAGAAGATCTTTTACTGCCTCAAGGTTTTTGAGTTTGATGAAGTGGTCAAAGTTTAGATGTCCAAGTCTCCTATGCCATAACCAAATTTCATCATGTTTTCTTAGATGGCATTCTTCTCTATTTTCTTTCATCACATATACATTATTTTCTGTCCTTATGCCTTTGGCCACCACTTGTCCTGAGTTTACAAACTTTATCTTGCAGTCCTTGGACATGAACAACACCTCACATCCTCTGTCACACATTTGACTTACACTGAGCAGGTTATGCTTCAGCCCATCCACAGGTAGAACATCTTGGGATTTTCCTTTTCCATTACTTAAGCTCACCATCCCTTTGCCTTTTATTTTCCCTGGAGCATCATTTCCAAAGGTTACACTTCCTGACTTGTTTTCACTTAGAGATAGAAACTTTCCTTTGTCTCCCATCATGTGTTTGGAGCATCCACTATCTATATACCAAGGTTTCGTTTTTTGTTGAGCAGACAATACTAATCCACACTCGTTACTTTCCTTCTTCTTCCAAAACTTGACATTTTCAGCAGGGGATTTCGAATCTGGTTCATAGTTCCTTAACTGACACTCAATAGATTTATGTCCAAAGTTATGACAGGTGTAGCATTCAACCTCATTATTTAATAAGTTAAACTTATTATTGCAGTGTTGCCTACTTATTGACTGTTGATTATTTCTTGGCCTCCTTAGTTGTATGTGTCCAGACTTAATTTGGCAATTTGCAGTCCGTGAAGGATTGTTACTTGACTATATCATTCTTTGATGTGGGAAGTATTTATTCCTTTGAAATCTTAATTGCTCATGTCTAAGTCTTAAGGAACAATTTACAGCTTTGTGACCAAAATTAGAACAGTAGAAACAATAGCCATAGAAAAATTCTTTGTACCTGGAAAATGGTTGCCTTCTTTGAGAAAATCGATTTCTTTCTTGCTGATGACGTCTTTCAGCAGAGAGAGCATTGTTTCTTCATTCTACAGATTCAATCCTGGTACCTTTTTCTTTACTCGTCCTGGGCGGCTGATTGTCTTCCTTTGTTTCTGCGGACTTGTTATTGTCATTAGTTGTACTTTTGACAAACTTGATGGGTTCTTCATTTCCTGGCTTCCCACTGCTTGATCCCTCTTCATAACCCAAACCAGTTTCCATCTTTGGATTTCTTTGCTGATTCAGAATGGTGGTTAATCCTTCTGAGGCTTTGATACTTGACAGACTTTGATTATACAAGGATTGAAATTTTTCCATTTCTTTCCTTGTTTTCACTACTTCTTGTTCTAATGATTCACATCTTGTCTTCTTTTCTAATAGTTGTTGTTTCAGAATCTCTTCGATTTTCTTTGCCTCTTCCAATTCTACTTTTAGTAGGACAAGGTCTTCACCAGGTTCTTGACTGTCTTTCTCAAACTGTATCAACAATTGTCTTTTCTTTCTGTTCTTGATTCTTAGTCTGTCAATCTCTTCCAATGCACTGATCGATTCTCCTTCCATGTCAACCACAACTTCTTCATCATTCTCATCATTGCATGTGCTTTTATTATCATAATTCTCTTTGTCCATAAGCATAAAGTCATTTACCTTATCTTCATAGGAAGAGTCACTATCGGTGTCTTCTGAGGAGTCATCATTGTTTACACATAAACTTTTCTTTTTATCAAATCTCATGAATTTGTGCTTCTCTTCACCTTCATAGTTCTGATCATGTTTCTTGTGTGGACATTTATTTGCAAAATGACCTATCCTTCCACGGCTAAAGAATTTGAAAGGCATTTTACCTTTGTATTTTCTTGATCCCTTCTTCAATCTCTTGACAAAATTTTCTTCAATTTCCTCGGGCTCAGAATCCACATTCTTGTCTGCTTTAAATGATGCTTCTCTGGAAGTGGGTTTATCTTTAACTATTCTCATTTCATATGCAGTCAGTGTTCCTAGAAGTTGATCAAACTGCAATATTTTTAGATCATTAAGTTCTTCTATAGCAGAGACTTTTGAGTTGAACCTATCTGGGAGAGATCTCAAGATTTTCTGAACTAAAGAAGGTTCCCCAATTGTTTCACCAAGTGCCTTCATTGCATTTGCTATTTATTCTATTCTCAGAAAGTATTTTTCAATAGTTTCATCTTCCTTCATCTTCAGCTGTTCAAACTGTATTCTGTAGGTTTGAAGATTTGCATCCTTTACCTTCTCATTACCCTCATAACTGTTAATGAGTTTGTCCCACATTTCTTTGGCAGTTTCTAGGTGCATAAATTTTACGAATTCTGCTTCTGCTAGCCCACTCAAGATATCATTCATAGCCTTAGCGTTGAAGCTAAATTCTAGTTTTTCATCCTTATTATCTAGCACAACTGGCTTTACATAACCAGTATCAACCACATCCCAGACATCTGCACCTAAAGCCATTATGTAGGTTCTCATTCTAACTTTCCAGAAGGCAAAGTTTGTTCCATTGAACAGAGGGGCCTTATTGGTTGAATTTCCTTCATGGATTGACATGTATAAGCTCTAGGATCTACCCTTAGATAAAAGGGGCTGGCTCTGATACCAATTTTTGGACAACTGAGACGGGGGGGTGAATCAGTTGTTACCGTGCTTAAACAATAATGCTTCTTTTAAAATCTTTACAAGACACTCAATGATGATCACAATAATGCAAAGAGATAAACAAAGGCACATTCAGCATCAGTCACACACATATGATACACAGAGACAGATATTTCCTGAGGATACCCATAAAGGGTAAAAACCTCTTTTTCTTTATATGATAAGTAATAGTTACATTCTTTACATTATCATACCTATGAGCACCAACTCATAATGAGGCTACAACCTCAGTTTTGCAAGCTGCAACTTGCTGAGAGCACCAACTCTCTGTCTTCTCTAGCACCTACTAGGAGGAAGCATCAACTCCCTAGTTTCTCTAGCACCAACTAGAAGGAAGCACCAACTCCCTGGTTTCCCTAGCACCAACTAGAAGGAAGCTACAACTCCTTGTGTTCAAGCACCCACTTGAACTTCTGAGGACAACAATCCTCCCTAGCACCTTCCAACCTCCCTAGAATATAAATCTTTGCTACTAAACCTTATTACAGTGATATAATGTTCAATAACGTCTTACCAGACTCATCATTGTTCTGCTGCATTTCGTAGCTCTGTCTACCTCATTGCATTTCTGCACACATGACTTGCGCTGTCTGTTCTTCTACTTTTTATGCTCTGTACGCCATGTCCATTCACTACACAGTTCCTCCTCTATGCAATTCAGCTACTGCACTCTTCTCCTTCTTCACACATGAATCACCTTCACCAACAACAACCACATCAATCTCCAACAGAAACAACAACCCCATCTCTTCTCTGTACCGTGTATTTATAGCTTCTGTGCACCTTGTGCATGCAATGTTCACAATGCCTCTGCATGCTGACTCCGTGCCATTATCCTCCACCTCTCGAGTGCTCTGTCTGATCATCATTGTGAATCTTTAGCTTCTCTGGTGGTTCGCCCCGCATGTCCAGCATCACTATATGTTATACTGAGATTCCTCAGCCTCTCTGGTAGTTTGAGACTCTTCGTCTTCTCTATGACAGTCGAACTCACCTTCTCTATTTTAGTTACAGGCCTCAATGCTCATCAGCTGTCAATCGCCTCCACGAACATCTTCATTCCTCTCAGAGACTCTTCACCTCCTCTGTCAGTCATCCCTAAGTTTCTTCGCATCCTCTGGTAGAAACCATCAATGGTTTCTAGCAGTTTCACTGTGTCGTGCAACAGTAGCCCTCATATCTCCTTCAGGTTAATCTATGCCGTTGGATGAGCTTTATTAATCTTTCCTTTAAATAGAGTTTCGACATTTCAACATTCCTGTTGCATTGTGTTCTTGCCTCTCCAAGTCGCGATCCTAAAAAATGTGCTTGGTTGCTCTATCTCTTTCCTCCATCTCTCGCTGATGTATCCAGGGGCTGTGACCACAGTCTTATGCATAAGATGCTTTCGTGATTTCACATTTCACGATTTTCGACACTATACTCCATTGACCCCAAGTGAGCGACATTTTGATCACTTGCCACATGTCCTATGATTCCATGGTCCAGATCTAATCCTGATTCAACGGCTACGATTGAATCGAGATTTTGTGATTTCGGCATTCTTGATGCATTGAGTTCTTTGCCTCTCTATGTCGCGATTCACGAAACTTCAATATGGAGTTTGATCAACGATCCATATCTAATCTCTATTTAATGGCTGCGATTAAATCATGATTTCGCATATCATGATATCGGGATTCCTGATGTCAATAATCTTTGACATGTCCAACTCTCGATCCCCGATGCCCCTCCATTGACTGGAATCAACGGTCCAGATTCAACCTTAATCTGATGGATCAGATTTCACATATCACGATATCGGGATTCCTAATGTCAACAATCTATGACATGTCCAACTCTCGATCCCTGAAACTCCGACATGGTGTACGTATGCTGATGTCACATGTGTTAAATAACTGCCACGTGTCACCCTGATTCGTGACTTACATGTGCTTGGCATGTTGAATCAGTCTAACACTTGTCATTACCTGGTTGCGCCACGTGTTCCTAGCTGACATGGTTTGCTGACGTGAGTCGGATTGATGGTTCATATGTGATCTTGATTTGGTGGCTTAGATTACATTGGGATTTTGCATATCAAGAAATCGGGATTCCTGTTGCATTGTTTCTTTGGCATTTCCAACACGCGATCCTTGAAACTCCGATGTGCTCTTTACGCACTAGCTCTTCTGGCTAGGTTCCTGGCCCATATGACCGTTATCCTCATGACCACAGTCTTACCACTCGTTGGGGATTACTGATATGTGAAACCTCGATGAGTCAACCCTCCTTTCGGGATTTCACCTTGGCTTTTCCCGATGGTAAACCTCATGCATATCCTATCCAATCTGATGGCTGACGAGATTTCTGAATGAGATCCAATGGCTCTTGATCTCTCCCTTCTGTAGGCTTCTCCTAAGCTCCTATTGGATGTAGAAACCAACAGTCCATATCTTCTTCTTTAGCCAATCTGACGGCGGCTATGTTCCCTCCTGAGCTTTGCACACTTTCCTCCCAACCTTGGGAGAGCTACAAGTTCTCAAAGGCCTCAACCCTTGTCTTCCTTCTCCTCTATGAACTCCTGTATCTTGAGATTTGTTGCGTCTGTTCTCCTCGACATTGTTCCTCCTGAGATTTCACTTCCAAATCCTATTTTTCATCGATGCACACTCTGATCCTACCATCTTCACTATTGTACTTGCCATCAATGACAAGCATATGCTACCTGTTAAACATTTGCCAACATTATCATGATTGATAATATGAAAAAATGGATGAACTCCAAAGTGGTCCCCTTATGGTGAAAGCCCTCACGGGAAGACACTTTGCAGATTGAGTTATCCTAGAAGAATGGTTGAAGGACCCATGCTTGTATGTGGAATAATGAGATGAATATCGAGGAAATTGTTGGTGAAACTATCCTAGATGGATAGTTCTTGTCATGCCATTTCCGGTGGTATGTAGAATGTCACATAAATCCTCATGGTTTGAGAGTTATGGCCTTACGAATATGAAGGACCCCCACATGAAGGCTTGAAGCCCCCAAGGTCAAAGAAGTCAAAGTGACATAAAAGAATAAATCATTATTTAAATGATAAAGTAAAGTGAAAAATTCAAGGCAGATTATTTAAATAATAAATAGCAATGGTCTCTTGTAGATCATCCTTTTTATGGATCAATGGAGAGCTTCTTGTGAGAATATCTTTTGGAGTATTGATGGAGAGATTCTTGTGAGAGCTTCTTGAGCATTTTTGCAATGGAAAACTTGAGAATATTGAATATCTATAGGTGAATGAGGTAACCAAAGGATATCTAAGCCGAATTTCAGAGGGAAGGTGAAGAAAATAGGGCCGGAATTCAAGGGAGGATAAATTCTTTTCATGATGCTTTCTAAGGTATGTTATTTACAAGTCATCTCACCATTTTTGAACTAACATGTTTTCTATAATGATTCAAACTGTGAGATTGATATTCCAATGAGGAAAAATATTCAAGTATATTTGGTAAGAATTTAAGCTTGTGGGTCGTTGTATTTTTGGAGATACACTCCGTCGAAAATAGGGTTTATGGATAATCCTGAAACTAGTCTAAAACAGGTGTTTCAGGTAAAAACGTCATCAATTCTTCATAACAGATCCAAATTCAGTGAGACCAATTGTGTTATTCATATTATAGTATGTAGTATGTTTTGTAACATTTTCATATATATTCAACAAATATTCCATGTGGGGCATTCTCTACAATGTCTCTCTCTAGAATAAGCCATAATTCAACAAGGTATGGCATTGTTTCTTTAACACCTTTTTTGAGAGGCTCCAAGTAGTGACACATGGAGGAATGATGTTAAAAATATTGAATAAAATTGTGTATCAATTTTAGATATTTATTTGTTACATGTACAAAGTTATGATTATTTCAAGTTAGGGTTATTGACTAATCCAAAACTAGTCATGGTTGAGACAAATAGTTGATGTGTTGGCACATACATGAGGTGTATAGTGATGCAGACCCTGACCCTCGGGAAAAGATCCATGCAAGATCGTTCTAAAATTCCCTTGAGCCGAAGTAGCTCCTTTTATTCCCTTTAGAACCTTCAACGAATCCACAGGTCCTTCTGAAACTCCACCTGTGGGAACAAGCATTAGGCACGAGCTTCACCCTCACGCAACCACAACTGGCCTTGGCACAAGCATCTTTAGCAACTCGCAATTCATGAGTTTGTGAGTCAAAAACCCTTGACCCTTCCTTTTTCAAGCCTCCAATACATGAGATTGCAGTGCGGGTATGGCCCTTTTCCTTGGTGCCCTCTACATACAATCGTAGGCTATGGCTAACCGCTATCACCTCTCGCTACTCGTGACTTCACAAGTTCAGTTGTTTATCCTTTGTGCTCCTCTTCCACGAAACCCCGAGACATGAATGGTCTATGATGGGTTCACTCCTTCCACAGTAACACGTGTATGCCACCTGTCACCTGCATCCACCTTTCCCTTGGCATATGTTATTACACTAGTTGTCGACCATGTGACCCACCTATTACACGTGCCACATGTTTTCCCGAGACCTCGGTCCTCGGCTCTTCGTGACTTCCACAGTCAAAAACTGATTCCTCCAGTCTCTGAACCTCCGATATGCGAGGTATCGAGATGCCAAATCCTACAACTCTCCTTCTTCCTCGATCAATGGTTTAGATCTCATTGCGATCTCATGGCTCAAGATTTTGTAGAGCAAAGGCCTTTTCCTTCCAGCTTACGATACCCGAATCCACAAGATGATCATGATCCATGGTCCTTTGAGTTCCCCTGATCACACCACGTGTCCTCCAAATATGGATGGCTCTGATCTCTTCGAGACTTCGCAAGTCATGAAGCTGAAAGACTCCTCCATTCACCCCTTCGATGTCCAAATCCCCAAAATATGAGGATCTCATGACATGCGTCCTCCACAGATGGATGGTCCCGATGTCTTCAGGACTTCACGACCTATGACCTCTAGTATCCAGGTCTCCTATCCTCAGAACCTCCGAAGTTTCGAACCTAGAAATCCTGATGCCTCTACCATTTCGGGACTTTTCAGGTTCTCTCCTCTCCTGACGAGGGTTTAAACCTCATGCTCCTTTCAACAGATCCAATGGCTATCGATTGTATGAGCTAGATATGACAGCCCAGATCTACTCTTTTCCATTGTGATCTCCTGTTGTTTCCTGGACATGAAACTTCAATGATCCAGATCTTCCTCTCCAGCTCTGAATCAACGACAAATGTAGCTCCCTCCTGAGCTTTCACTTCTTCCTCCTCCTTGGAAGGTTTCCAAAGTATCAAAGGTCTCGGTCTTTGTTTCTCTACAAACCCTATATCCTTGGTCTCACCTGTGTTCTTGAAGACGCTTTCCCTCCTGAGCTTCCAGACAGTGAAACCTCGAAGGGTTTCCCTAACTTTCTGCACTCCTTGCAGCTATTTCTATGTGCACAAAGGCACTGTCTCTCTTGATATTTGTTTTCCTTTAATCCTTAGAGGATTCTTCAACCTCTGCTCTCCTCGCAGAGTCTCTACACACAAAGGTGCTATCTGTCCTGAGATTTTCTATGCTTTTCTCCTACGCTTGAGAATCCTTCAGATGGTTGTCTTGACAAGCCTTCACACGAATTTCTTGACAAGCCTTCAGATGGATTTATCTCAACACTTTACTCAGGTGTTGGCCTAGTGTACTTCTTGTACCGATCTTTATCCTCTTGAGCTTCAATTGCTCAGACCTCAATGGTCTCTACCCCTTTCTCTCCTTGAAGGGATGGAAATTCCCTCTGGCAACTTCCTGCTCAAGCACTCCTTACTGAACCTATAGGGTGTTCAGTAACCCTGTGAAGGTCTTCCCTTGACACTTCTCATGTTTGAACTCAAAAGAGTTCTTCTATGCACTATTACACTCACTCAATGCCCTCCTGGCAGAGCTTCTATAGAATGTTCATCACTTTTGTCTTCTTTCTGAACTCAAGATAGAGTTATCCTGTGCAATCCAGTACCTACTCAATGCCCTCCTGGTAGAGCTTCCATAATCCTCAGTGATTATGATTTCTCAACAAACTCGAAATAGAGCTCTTCTCCTAATGCATCATGTGCATTCACCCGATGCCCTCTTGGAAGAGCCTTACAGAATCCTCATAAATTCTGCCTATCCTCTCTGCCCTCCTCTGCATAGTCTTACCTCCAAGGTGTTCAACAACCTTTTGGATTCTCCCTGAGTCAGTGACTTCCTTTGGTGTTCCATCCTGGCATGTCTTTGTCTAAAATTTTGCAGAATTCAGAAGTGCACTCATTGCACTGGCTTGCAGAACCTGCAGTGTTCTGTCATGCACTCTTTACATGAAACCGCAAAGAACCAAGACCTAGAATCAAAGAACTCACAGATAGTGAAATCTATCTATCCCTGCAAATACACATCTAACATACATCTACAACATGTCATGAACACATAAAGACATTCATCAACAAACATAGAATAACATGTATGAAAAACTGCTCTGTTTGTATTAATATGAAATGCCTCCTTTACAAGGTGTTCTTGAGCTCAAACTTTTACAAAGTCTCGGCTCCATCTCTATCTCCTCTATGCTAATGATACAACAACTACTAATGTAAGATCCAAGATATTTTACATGAGGGGGCTCTTTGAGCTCTTCCCTCCAAGCTACCTACCCTATTCAATTACATTAACTTTACATTGAATGGGTTGTCTAGTCTAGATCGGATCTAGATACAACCTTACAACCATTTAAGGCTATCTTTAATCTAAATCCTGCGCATAGGCATAGTTTCATGGCTCCACGACCTTACAGACATTAAATTCCCTTAATTCAAATTCAAAATTTGAGAGGGATGGCGCCTCTCTTCCTGGAATGTGCTGGGTGGGCTGGCTAGCTGGCACATGGATGGCTTGGGAGCGATGCTCCTATATCATACTCCTCTACTATGAAAATTCATGAGCTCCCTCTCATGAGCTCTCCACCCTGGCTCTTGAAATCCTCCTGGATCCCAAACAACTCTTTGGAGTTGTACCTCTGCTCCATCTCTCTGTTGTTGTTGCTGCTCCATTGTTGATGTTGTCTCCCTTCTACTCAACTTCTCTCCACTAGTATCTTCCTGTGATGACTTCAATATCAGCCTCCTGATCTGCTTGATCTCCTCGTTCGGTTGCTCCAGTGGCTGGCTTTGTTCACGCAGTCTCCTAGTCTGCATTTCTTTTCTACAAATGGGTAGATCATTATGATCCCCCATGCCATCTCCTCCACCTCTCATGGTCTTATCTTGCCACTCTGTGGTAGATTCAAATTCTGCAACCTCATTACTGAGCTTCTTCTTAGCTTCTCCCCGTGACAGTGTTGCTTTTGCCATTTTTCCTGCCGGTGTATCTCCAGATCTCTCCAGTTGCTCCTCAGACTGAAATTCACCTTCATCTGCTTCCAACCTGATATGTTGGATGTACATGCCCAACACCTTCACCCTTCTCTCTAGGGATTCAGTCTGCTCACATAGATCAACAAAACTCATGATGTTTGTCTCTTCTTCAGCTTCTTCTGCTGCAAGCTCTAATGTTGCAGTCGTCTCTGTTTCATCTTCCTAGCTGAAAAATTTGAGCCATTCCTTGGAATGATCATCTCCTTTTGCTTGGGAAGCCTCTAATGTCTACTCCATTTCTCCAACAGTCACAGCTAGTTGTCTTTCTTTTGTTGTTGCTTCAGCAACATAGACTTTTTCCTCCCCTAGGTGATGTGGCAAGAATATCCCAATTCCCCCAATCATCAGAAGATTCCTCTGATCCTCCTTCTTTGTCAATTGTCCTCACTGATATGAACTCAACAATGAACTCATATTCTCTCACTTTCCCTCCCGGCAATATGGGATTTCTCTGTTACCCTCTTGGTAGTCTATGAGATTCCCGGATCTCATCTCATTGCCCTCCTGGAAATATGAAATTCCCCTGCTGTCCTCTTGACAGTCTATGAGATCCCAAAGTGACCTCATCTCATTTTCCTACTGGAAATTGGGAATTTTTGTTTACCCTCCTGGAAGTTTATGAGATCATCCAGTGATCTCAGTTCATCCTCATCACTGAGATTTCTCCCACCCTCTGGCTCACAGATGTGAACCACTTTCTCCTTTGGTTCATTGAGGTCTTCAGTATGCCTCAACCATCCCTTTAACAACCTATGTTGTATTTTGGCCACCAATTCCCTGACTGGCCATTTTTCTTTTGTCTTCATGGGCCATTCATATACCCATCTTGACCTAGCATTCTCTGCATCTGTAATGCCAGAATTTCCATTCTCGCTCTAAGCTCGGTGAGTTCTTTGTCTCTTGCAGCGTTTTCCTGTTGCTGGTGGTTCTTCTTTTCACTACGTGCATGGCCTTCAGTAGCCACCTCACTGCCTTATGTCTGCCCTCCTGGAAAACCTGTTGTTGTCACTCTACAATCTTGAGTGCTTCCAGCCTCTTCTTACAGTCTTCTGACTGTCTTCTTGACTGCTGCGTACCTGCGAACAATCACCACAGAGTTCAAATACTCTATATTCTTCTACTTCTCTTCTGCAAGATGCCTCTGTTACCTATAGAATTCAAATCCCTCTCTAATACCACTTTGATGCATATCAGAGTGCTCTTTTTTTTTTTTCCTGCTCCCTCCGTCTGCAATATACAAACATATTCAAGCTCTGATACTAAACTGATGCAGACCCCGACCCTCGAGCCATGATACACGCAGGATCATTATAAACTTCCCTTGAGCTGAAGTAGCTCCTTTGATTACCTATGGAACCTTCAACGAATCCACAGGTCCTTCTAAAAATCCACCTATGCAAACAAGCACTAGGTGTGAGCTTCACCCTCACGCAACCACAACTGGCCTTGGCATAAGCACCTTTCGCAACTCGCAATTCGTGAGTTCGTGAGTCGAAGACCCTCAACCCTTCCTTCTTCAAACCTCTGATACCCGAGATTGTGATACAAGTATGGCCCTTCTCCTTGGCACCCTCTACATACAACCGTAGGCTAGGGCTAATCGCTAGCACCTATCACTACTTGTGACTTCGCAAGTTTAGCTGTTGAGCCTTTATGCTCCTCTTCCGTGAAACCCTGAGACATGAACGATCTATGATGGGTTCTCTCTTTCCATGGTGATGTGTGTACACCACCTGTCACCTACATCTGCCTTTCCCTTGGCATATGTTGTTATGCCACATGTCAACCATGTGACCCACCTATCACACATGACACATGTTCTCCCAAGACCTCGTTCCTCGGCTCTTCATGACTTCCACAGTTTAAAATGGTTCCTCCAATATATGAACCTCCGATATGTGAGGTATCGAGACACCAGATCCTACAACTCTCCTTCTTCCCCAATCAACGGTTCAGATCTCATCGCGATTTCACAGCTCAGGATTTTGCAGAGAAAAGGCCTCTGCCTTCTAGCTCATGATACCCAAATCCATGAGATGATCCTAATCCCTGGTCCTCTGAGTTCCCCTGATCATGCCACGTGTCCTTCAAAGATGGACGGCTCTGATCTCTTTGGGACTTCGCAAGTCACAAAGCTGAAAGACTCCTCCGTTCATCCCTTCGATGTCTGAATCCTCGAAATGTGAGGATCTTGTGACATGTTCCTCCACAGATAGATGGTCCCGATGTATTCAGGACTTCGTGACCTGTGACCTCTAGTCTCCCGGTCTCCTGTCCTTGGAACCTCCGAAGTTTCGAACCCCAAAATATCGATGCCTCTATCGTTTTGTGACTTTTCGGGTTCTCTCCTCTCCTGACGAGGGTTTAAACCTCATGCTCCTTTCAACAGAACCGATAGCTATTGACTGTATGATCTAGATTTGATGACCTAGATCTACTCTTTTCCACTGTGCTCTCCTATTGCTTCCTAGATGTGAGACTTCAATGGTCTAGATCTTCCTCTCCAGCTCCGAATCAACTGCAATTGTAGCTCCCTCCTGAGCTTTCTCTTATTCCTCCTCCTTGGAAGGTTTCCAAAGTACCAAAGGTATCAACCTTTGTTTCTCTACGAACCCTGTATCCTTGGTCTCGCCTACGTTCTCGAAGACGCTTTCCCTCCTGAGCTTCAGGACAGTGAAACCTCGAAGGGTTTCCCAAACTTCCTGTACTCCTTGCAACTATTTCTTTGTGCACAAAGGCACTGTCTCTCCTAAGCTTTGTTTTCCTTGAATCTTTAAAGGATTCTTCGACCTCTTCTCTCCTCACAGAGTCTCTACAAGAAAAGGTGCTATTTGTCCTGAGCTTTTCTATTCTCTGCTCCTGCACTTGACAAGCCTTTAGACGGCTGTCTTGACAAGCCTTCAGACGATTTTATCTCAACACTTTACTCAGGTGTTGGCCTGGTGCACTCCTTGTATCATTCTTTATCCTCTTGAGCTTCAATTGCTCAGACCTCAATGGTCTCTACCCCTTTCTCTCCTTGAAGGGATGGAAATGCCCTCTGGCAACTTCTTGCTCAAGCACTCCTTGCTGAGTTTGCAGGGTGTTCAATAACCATGTGAAGGTCTTCCCTTGACACTTCTTCTGTTTGAAATCAAAATAATTCTTCTATGAACTATTGCACTCACTCAATGCCCTCCTGAGAGAGCTTCTACAAAATGTTCAACAATTCTGTCTTCTTTCTGAACTCAATATAGAGGTCTCCTCTGTAATATAGTACCTTCTCAATGCCCTCCTTGTAGAGCTTGCAGAATCCACAATGATTCTGATTTCTCAACGAACTCAAAATATATTTCTTCTCCTAATGCATCCTGTGCATTCGCCTAATGCCCTCTTGGAAGAGCCTTACAAAATCCTCAGAAATTCTACCTATCCTCTGTGCCCTCTTTTGCACAGTATTACCTCCAAGGTGTAAAACAAACTTGAGGATTCTCCCTGAGTCAACGACTTCCTCTGGTGCAACCTCCTGGCACGTCTTTGTCTGAAATTCCACAAAATTTATAAGTGCACTCCTTGCACTGGCTTGCAGAACCCGTAGTGTTCTGTCATGCACTCTTTACATGAAACCACAAAGAACTCAGACTTGGAATCAAAGAAATCACAAATAGTAAAAGCTATCTATCCTTGCAAATACACATCTAACATACATATACAACATGTCATGAACACATAAAGACATTCATCAACAAACACAAAATAACATGCAGGAAAAACTGCTATGTTTGTATTAATATGAAATGCCTCCTTTACAAGGTGTTCTTGAGCTCAGAATTTTACAGAGTCTTGGCTCCTTCTCTATATTCTCTATGATATTGATACAACAACTACTAACGTAAGATCCAAGATCTTTTACATGAGGGGGCTCTTTGAGCTCTTCCCTCCAAGCTACCTACCCTATTCAATTACATTAACTTTACATTGAATAGGTTGTCTAGTCCAGATCGGATCTAGATCCAACCTTACAACCATTTAAGGCTATCTTTAATCTAAAGCCTACGCATAGGCATATCTTCATGGCTCCATGGCCTTACATACATTAAATTCCCTTAATTAAAATTCAAAATATGAGAGGGTTGACGCCTCTCTTCCTTGAATGCGCTGAGTGGGTTGGTTGGCTGGCCCATGGATTGCTTGGGAGTGATTCTCCTGCATCATATAGTTGTTGATGTTGGTATATATTGATGATTCATTATTGATGAGTAGTTGACACATGATTGGTATATACTTGGTACATGGTTGGATGCACTTGTTTATGGTATAGGTTGATTACAGGTTGTTTGGCATAGGTTGGTTCATGGTTGATGCACTTGTTTATGGTACAAATTGATATCTATTGAGGATTGTCACCTCATCTCAGTTGGTGCTGAGGGTGTATGCTGCATCTTTCATTATAGAGTTGGTGCTCTTGTAGAGTTGTACTCTATTAAGTTGTTGCTGAAAAATGCCAAGGATTGTAGTTCGTAATAAAAATAAAATTGTACATACATCTTGTGTTCTTTATGTTCCTTGTGGTGATGACTTGTTGATGATATATTGCGGTATATCTTGTTTATATGTGTTGAAATTTAACTAGTTATAAATGACAACAATGAGTAATGAGTTAATGGTGATTGTTAACTAAGGAGTTTTCGGAAAAAGATCCCTACACTGTTCACCCACCCCTCTTAGTGTAGTCGGTGTGTCCAACATAGGGTTCTCTTTTTGGTTTTCTTCCAAGATGAAGTTGTGGAAGTATAGCTCACACAGAAAGTATTTCACTTTTTATTCCTATTATCTAAAACATGAAACAAACTCAGAGACAATGGTGAACTTAATTGGCTTACCTTCTCTAATAGATTTAACCCTTAGTAACAAATAACACTCCAATAAAAACAAGGTGTAATTAGTATCAAAAGCCCTGCAATCTACTGCATCAGTATAGACCTCGCAAATTTCTTTGATTTGCTCCAAATATTTATCTAAATGGCCCTATACTTTATTTACCTTCCCTTGGGCTCTGGAAAGCTCAAAAAAATCTTGTTTTCTCCTGTTGACAGGGCTTTAAGTTGTTTGACAAATTTTTAATGCTCTGCCATGGCTACCATCTCACTTCTGCACTGAGTCAGGGTCTGTTGGGCTTTCACTAGCTCTGCCTCCAGCCTGTCAATAATGGCACTCTGTTCAGGAGACTGAAATGCTTCCTTAGTCTAAACAATTGTCTCTTTTGTGGCTGGGGGATCTATCCGGGTCTCTGCATCAATTGTCTCTAAAGGAGCAGGAAAATTTGTAGGAAGTATTTCTTCAGGTTGGGCAACTATTTCTTCTACTATATGAATCTTTGTTTGAGTTTCCATTTCCTCTGTTTCCAAAGGAATCGCTTCTTCATTTTGAACAGTTGCTCCCTCTGCTACTGGAATATCTGTTTGAGTTTCCATCTCTATTGTTTCTTTAGGGGCATGCAACTTTGTTTTGTTCCAATAGAACTTGTATGGACTATCCTCCTAAGAAGTGGGTTCCTTCCCTATGTTCTAGGCCTTTTGGATTTCTTCCTTTAATAGGCCTTATCAAATTGCTCCAATTATTTTCTTAATTCCTTAATTATTTCTTTGAGTCTATCAAATTTATTTTTCAGTACTTTGATTTTTTTTACCCTCTTTCTCAGTATCCTATTTTCCTTTTTCAATTTCCTGATTTTATTGTGGCCTTTTCCTATTGTTTCCTATTTAGGTGGAGTGTCAAAGGTTCCCTCACCTTGGTCAGCTATTTATTTTTCCCTTGTTTCTTTTGTGTGCTCAGACCATTCTACATGGATTTCTACCTCAATGTGAGGTTTTGGCTTTGTTGTATCATCGGGGAATGGCATCTCTATGTCAGGACGGTCCAGGGAAGGATTTGAAGAAAAAGTTGGTGCTTGGTGTTCTTCAGACCTACTTATGTGTTTGGGAATTGATTTCCCTAAATTCCCCAAAACTTGAGCCATATCTACCTCATAACTTTTGAAGAATTGTTCTGTAAGGTTTTGAATTGATGGATGTGTATTTTCCTGAGTACTTTCTTGTAAGGGTTGTTCTGTTTGTTCAATTTCTTGAATATTTTCCTGTGAGGGGTGTTCTGCCTATACCATTTCTTGGGTTTCTCCAGTTTGTTCTATCCTTTTACTTCTTCTTCTTTTCACAGTGGAATTTTCAGGAACATCAATTGTCCCTTTTCTCTTTTTCTTTGATGTCTTTGCTTCTGAGGTTTGAATTTCTGCCAGTTGGACGGGGTCTGCTTCAATTTCAGGCTGAGGTAATGGAATTTACATTTGGGTATTGTCCCTTCCATCCTGGACTGTCTCAATTTCAGGCTGGGGTAATGGAACTTCCATTTGGGTATTGTCCCTTCCATCCTGGAATGTCTCAATTTCAGGCTAGGGTAATGGAACTCTCGTTTGGTCATTGCCTCCTTCTTCCCGAGCTGTCTCAATTCTATATGAGGGGGTTTCTTGGTGTATTTTGGGTTGTTCAATTTGTTGGGGTCTATCAAACTCGATTAGAACACCCCAAGTTATTTGAGTTTGGCTCATGGCCTTGTTTACTATCATCTTTACTAGTCCATGGTGGCTAATTATAGTGACAGGATCTTTAGCCTTCTGATTTCTTGCAACAAATTCATGTAACATGGAATTTAGAAAAAATGGTAAATTGATTACTAACCTTTGTTTGAGTTCTTCTAACAATTTGAGGTGGCATGGCCGAACCACATTGTACTTCCCATCACAAGTGATATACCTTTGTATTATTCCTTCTATCTCCTCCATGGCTCACTGAGAGCTCTGGGGTTGAGTCCCTTTTCACTTTTATCAAGTTCTTCTCTGGGGTCTACGAAATATTCCACAGCCTTTTTGAGAATTGTATACTTCCCAGTCCACTCTATGCCTGCATTGGGGAAGCATGTAACCTCTGCTATAATTTCCTTAGTGACTAGAATTTGTATGTGTCGAACCATGGAGACTCCTCCCTACAGCCTCTGGAAACATGCGAGTGTTATATTCGTGTCATATACTTGCAACCTATTGAAGTACTCTATCCAACCCAGACGATGTAAAATCTTTCTTGCCTGCTCGATTACCTACAATAATGTGGGCTCTTTGCATACACTTTGTACACCCATTTTTTCTATGAGTAGACGAGGATGACTGTCATTCCATGTTGTAGGTTAACTCAACCATCTTTTGAAACAACAGAAATAGAAAATATCATAGCACAACATTGTGTATAAAAATGTGAATTTTTCTCATTTACTGCACTCATTCTAATCTATCAGTAAATGTGTAGAATATCTTCTCCCCCATAAATGGAAAGGTCGACCTCGACCGTCAAAATGTAAGAGTGTAATAATGGAAGGAAGTTCATGTGAGGTGGGATGACTTTGTCGCCACCGCCGCTAGGAAAAAAAATCATTAATAACTTTCAAAAATCACTTTAACGGTAATTATGAACAATCATCACTTTGTGTGGGAAATTCAAATTGACATACCTATGTTCAAAAACGTTTAAAGAAAAATATCTCGGATAATTTTAAATTTGTTCACATGTTTTTAGAAATATTCCACATATCATAATGTTGTTACTTTCCCTTGTTATTAGATATAACCAGAATGATAGCATCATTTTTAGAAAAGGAGATCTAGGAACACACTAAAACTTGGCGTATTTAAGGTAAAATTCGATACCACAGGCAGAGCCACTGTTGCTAGCATGTGTCCATAGCCTTGATGGGGTTGAATTTTAACCCATAGATGAGTTTGTATCCTTAATAAGTAGTTTGAAATGTCTTTTCCCAAAAATACCATTATCCTGGTTTGGTAGCCAGATGACGATAATGCCACTCACTATATCGTAAACTAAGTGAACAAGTCAGCTCGTGATGAGACCTCGTATCCTTTGACAAAAAGAAATGCCAAAGGTCATTTCCCTGGTGTGGTAGCCATAGTGGGAATGTCACTTATGTTATTATCTAATGATCATGGTAGGTTGGCTCATGATGAGACCCCTTATCCTTTGTGGGAGAAGTTTATTACTTTATAAAATTTTATTTTATTATATATATATATATATATATATATATATATATATATATATAGGGATCTATCAAGGGAGGCTCATCTACTCCTTAAGAGTGAGGGATGACGTAAGAAGTGTAAAAATGCCAAGTATAAGTGTGCTTTAGATTCCTTATTATGATATGAAGGCAATTTATCATTCAAGTATATGTATATATATATATATGAGAAAGCAACGAATTATGGTGGTTAAGGATTATGAATGATATTTAAGATAATCTGGAGAAATTAATCCAAGAACAATTTGATAAGGTATGCTAGGCAGTCCACAAAAAAATGACAAATCATTCTTATGATAATTAGAAGTGATGCTGGTGAAATTTAATTAGTGAATGTCATACCCAACGGAGTGGTTAATTGTAATAATGCCATGCTTGTTCATGAGAAAATAATTGCGACTTTTGAGAAAAATAAACAACAATAAGTGAAAACATAGAAGGAACAACAGTTGTTCCTTTTGAATGAACAACTCAAACTGAAAAAGGAATGATAGTCATGCCAACAAGAACAACAGTTGTAACAAAGAGAATGAGAGTTGTTCCGTTCGAATGAACGACAACTACGCACAAAGGGAACAACAATCCCACGAAGGGAACGACAGTTGTTCCATTCGAATGAATGAAAACTACGCACAAAGGGAACACCAATCATACAAAGGGAACAATTTTTGTTCCTTTTCAACTAGATGACAACAATGATGTTCAAAAAAACAAATTTAACCATCTAATTAAGTGATTGTAAACCTCCCGCAGACATCTATGTTTTAGTGAATCTAATATTGATTAGTCATCAACTAAATTCATTCAATTTTTATGGGTAGGTTTATTCAATAATAAAAGTATTGGATGGATTATTAGTGTCATTCATTCATTACAGTTGCCCAATTTTTCCTGTGGAACATGACATATTCATATTTCTTAAAAAAAAAAAAAAAACAGGGTTCATATTTGATGATTTTTACAAAGTGAGATAGGAGCAAAAAATAGAAAAGAGTGTTAATTATATTCATTACATTCATATTTTCTAGTTATTATTCTCTCAAGTGACTTTTGCTAAGAAGTAAAAACTAAAAACTAAATCAAATCTGTAAATAAAGCTATATACAATATGTACAGTGCTATTAAAAATCATCATTTTATGAAGTTAAAGATGTTGGGTTACCTTCCCAGCCAGCTAAAATCTGAATAGTATGGTCCTTACTTACTTCTTGGAAAAATGATTCTTTTGAAGGAAGCTGATGGTAGAGTTGTAGACGATGTCCATTTAATAGAAAAGGAGAACGAGACCCATCAATGGTAACTAAAGTGACAGTGCCATTATCATGAACTTCATTAATTTCATATGGTCCCAACCACCTTGTCTGTAATTTTCCAGGAAAATCCTGAAATATGGAAGGGTGCAAAAGTTCTTGAAATTTTTTCCATGAATCTACGATAGTATCTTGCAGCATCAAGAAAACTACGTACCTTAGTTTGTGTATGAGGTGTAGGCAAATTAAGGATTACCTCTATTTTTGTTGGGTCTACCCTGATTCCATCTGCAAAAACATAGTGCCATAGTACCACACCTTCAGTCATCATCATATGAAATTTTTCATGACTCAAACATAACCTGGTATCAATGCATCGTTCTAGTACCTTTTCCATATTTCTTAGAGCTTGATCAAAATCATTGCCACAAGGGGTGAAATCGTCCATGTAAACTTCAAGCCCTTCATTAATCAAATCAGAAAATATGCTTAAAATGGCTCTTTGGAATGTAGATGGAGCATTATATAATCCAAATGGAAATACTATGTATGCAAAGGTACCCTAGGGACATGTAAATGTATTTTTGTCTTGATCTTCCGAGGCAATCTGGATCTGATTATAGCCACTAAAATCATCTAGGAAGGAGAAGAACAGATTCCCTACTAAAGTGTCAAGGACTTGATCAATAAAGGGTAAAGGAAAGTGGTCCTTATGGGTAGCCTTATTGAGTTCTCTGTAGTCTACAAAGATTCTCCATTTCCCATTCTTCTTGGGGATGATTGCTAGTGGAGAAACACACCGACTATCTGAAATAGGATATATAAAATCAACATCCAATAGTTTTTGTAACTCTTCTTTAACAACATCCTTGAGATGAGGGTTCAATATTCGTTGGGGCTGTCAGATGGGTTGGTCATCTTTATCAATATATATATGATGTGTATATAGTTGGGGATTGATGCCCTTCATGTCAGGATATTACCAAGAAAAATCCTACTGATATTTAGAAAGGATCTGAATTAATTTGTTTTGTTGTTGCTCATTTAAATTAGCATTAATATTCATAAACCTCCCTGGTGCAATTTCAACTGTTTTTTTTTTATGGACAACGGTGGTGGGGATCTTTTGTTCCATAAATTATTCCAAAGGATCTCCCTGTGCTTCATTATCTAACACAACTCTTAACATTTGACATGTTGGATTGCTTATAATGGATGGGTTGTTAATGAAGCTATTGATCACATCATCTTCTAGTTGGTTCTTGAGCCTAAGAGCTTCTTCCAGTGTGAGAGGGGATCATAGATCCTTTTCTAGATATCTAGGTGGTGGCAACTGCTGATGTATGATAGACGGGCTTGTTTTATCTGGAGGATATAGGATGAGGTTCTTTGTAGAACCTCCTCTATAAATTGTCATGTTGCACATGCGACATCCTATGTATGCATCTGTTGTTGCAATCCATGGTCTTCCCAGTATTAATGGATGTCCACTGAGTCCACTTCTTGGGTTGATAATGAGGAAATCAACTGGATATTCCCAAGAGTCAGCTGAAATTTCTATATCCTGTAATGTGTCAACTGGTTTAACCACTGATCGATCAACCAATTGTAACATAATTGGAGTAGGTTTGAAGGAGGGGAAACCCAATATGTTGCAAATATCCATGGTCAGGATATTAATGGTTGCCCCCAAATCCACTAGTGTATTTGGAAAAGAACAACCCTATATCTAAACTGTTACTATGGGATTCCCTGGGTCTTAATACTTAACAGGTTCCTGTTTACCTAGAATGAGATCAAACAAGGCTCCTACCATGTGAACAATTGATGATGAATTTTTAACTTTCCTGGCAGGCTTCTTCCCACATAATTCTTTAATTGTCTTTGCATAAATTGGGATGTCTTGCAGAGCCTGCAAGAGTGGGATCTTAACATATAGATTCTTTAGTTCCCCTATGATGTCAAGTTTAGGATATATATTTGTTTTTTCTATCATCATCCTTTCGGGGAATGGGGGAGGAGGAGTTACATCCTCATCAAGATTTTGTTGCTCAACTATGTTCCCCCCTTGCTCTGTTTCTTCCGTTATGATCATAGTTGAGGGTGTTATTGCTGGTTGTATATTATTTCCACTCTCTTTATCTTGGTGAATGTTACTTTCTTCAGGAGAAATTATACACCCTGACCTCAACCAGAGTTCATTTCACCCTACAGAGTTGATTTCCCCATCCAAATTCTCAATAATTTGCATGATTTGGGTTGTTCTATTATAAGGATTTGGGTGGGGTTGAGCTGGTAATTGAGGGTGCAATTGTGGTTGAGAGTTCTGGGATAAGTGTATTGGATCTTGCAAAGTGGGCTGAACTTGAGGAGCCATCCCTAGGGGTTGATTGGTCATTCCCGTGGAGCGCTACCAATTTTGATTCCAATTGGGGACTTAGGAAACTGTGTTAGTCCACTATGAAGGATAGGGGTTGTTGTTTGAATTTTTCCAATATGAGGTAGGGTATTGTGAGTTAGGCTAGGTAGTATTTGTAGCTGGTTGATTTGGCCAAGTGGGATTTGTAGCTAGTTGGTTTGGCCAAGTGGGATTTGCAGCTGGATATTACTGGGATTGCCAGGTGGGGTTAGCAAATGGTTGGCACTGCCATGTGTTTCCAGAATTTTTCCGCTAATTATATTTTCCAAAAAAGAAAGAAGAGGAATCCTGTAGTGTACCTAGGGGACGGGATTTCCATTGGTGACATTGAACCATTAGATATAATGGTTCTGTTTCTTCTTCTATTTCTCTAAAGAAAAATTTTAGTCCTGGGAGCGATGGAAATTGCTCTGTTGCATGATATTTGGCACAAATGGCGCAAACCCGAACCACATCCAAAGGGCATTCCCTCAGACCATGTTTCTTTCTACATCGATGGAAAAATATGGCCAAGGTATGTTTTTCTTCTGCTTGTTTCTGTTTAGCCTGCAAGACATCCAATTGTGTAGTCATAGTGATCAAAATGTCAGTTTTGAAATTTTCTAAAAGATTACTGACTTCTTCTCGGGTTACACCCCTGCTGGTAATGTTTCTATTTATGGTGAGGGGAGCTCACATCCCTGATCTGGTCTGTTTACTCCCACACGAGCACCTGATGCATAATTTGACAATGTTATCATAATTTTCTTGATAAATATCACCCTTCCCCATTAAATTCAATATTTCTACCCATTCATCCTTCATTCCTTTTATCAAAGTGGCTTTAAGTACCTCACCTAGTAATGTACCATAAGGAGATCTTTGCAAATTATATTGAAACCTTTCAACATATTCTTCTAATGTCTCATTTTCCTTTGCAGTCATTTGAAAGATTTCATCTTTTAGATCCTTGTTTCTACAATAATCATGATATTTCATCAAGAAGGCTTGTTTCATTTCATCCCATGAATTTATAGTTCCTCCTCCTAATCCCATAAACCAGTGCAAATCTGCTCCTTTCAAAGTGGAAGGGAACAACTTTAGTTTTTGGGGTTCATAGGTGTAGTCATAACCTCTACAAAGGACATCAAATTCAAATAAGAATGCATTAGGGTCCTTTGAAATTAATCTATGAAAGGTTGGAAGATTATTTAATGGGATTGCCTTCATGGGGGCACTAACAACTGGATCAACTATCGAATATTCCAAAGTGGAAGTCTAGGCTTGTGGTTGATTTGGTTGTGCCATTTGGTCGAAAATATGCCAAAATCCTTAGGAATATCTTGGTCCGGGTGTTCTATTCGAGGCAGTTGATTATATGGTCTCTTAGGAATTTTAATCACGATGCCTATATCTAGGATTTCAAGTGTTCCTTCTCCTATCAGAATCACAGAATATCCAACTTCAGGTGGGTTTTCCTCAACAACTCCACGGGTTTCCCCTTCTCCTTCTTCCAAGTTACGAGAATTTACCTCGTCTAAAGGGATGAGAGGTGGAATATCTATGTTTTGAAAACTTTTCTCAATCCCTTAAGTTTTTCTATGAACCTCAACATGAGCTGTAGTTGGTGAATTTGTTTCTTTAGGGATTCGGGTGGATCCTTTTTGAGGTCCAACCGAGGCTTGAGATTCATCTTTTCAGGTGATTTCATCTATGTAAGTTCTTCTTTGAGGGGCCACTGGTCCTTGGGATTTTGTAGTTTTTGGTGGGGCTTTTGGTTTTTCAAGTTCTTTCTTCTTAGTCATACACACTTCACAAAAATTCTAAGTACCTATGTGACCTCTATGCATCAATTGAAGGTAGGCACTGCATAAGCGTTTTACTTATTTCCTATGTAGTTTCTTACCTTCCTTTCCCAATACCTCATCCTCTAGAGATGAAACCTATACTATCTTTGACATTCTCCCCAACAACGATGCCAAAATGTTGGGCTCTAAAGATGTCCTAAAACAATCTTAGTTTAACATTAATGTATCAACTCGAGGATTTGTATTTTATTTCAAGAATATCAGCAAAGTCTATGCAGATAGTTGTAGAGGCTAAAATCATTTAGTTAAATCAAATCTGAGTTTATTGACAATAACGTTCCTCACACATTCATTAAAACTCTAAGGCTAAAATCTATACTCAACATAATTGAAATCTGAGCTATGAATTAAAGGCATTTAACTAAATTGTTGAATTGATCTAACTAAGAGACATTAATTGAATTTATGGAATTTCCTAATAAACTGATCTATCAATGACTATTTAACCTGCTGGAAAGAAATAACTAAGTAATTTAAATTGATAAGGAACAACAAATGAAAAATTAAGCGAAAAGGGGAGCAAATGCTAATTTAAGCGAAAGGAACAATGTATGCGAAAATGAGAGGAGCTGTCAAGTAGTAAACTAGAACAATTGAAAATGGAACAACAATCGATAGCATTCAAATGAAACACCTATCTTCTGTAAGAAAACAACATGAAAACATCAACACACTCATGCATTTATCTTAACTATTGCAAAAGAGATTTAAATCACAGAACTGAAATCAAACCAATACAATTACAAATTGAGATAGTAACTCCTTCAGACTGGGCCCTCGGTCCTCAGAAGCACTGCTGCTAGAAGCTCAGTATGCAAAAATGATGAAAACGCCTGAAGCTTCTATTAATTCCATAACTGGTACAAAATTTACAAAAAGGATGACTGCACATAGCAATTCTGAGTCCTGAATGCTTGGATAAATTTCTTAGATTGTTTTCTATGATTCATTACCCTCTATATGTTACAATGATATGGGTAAATTAAGCTATCCCGAGGATCGAGAGATCCTGAGGATTGATTTTACTATTTATAAAGTTTACAAAATAGAGAATCAATCTTCCTCAAAACTACTTTGTGCCTAATGTCTTTAGCCTCCAATAGCCTACGCATATTCAAAATATCCTTAGCTATCTTCGGTTTAACAATATTTATCCATTCCTGCAATAAAATCAAACAATTCCAACCAAATATTAGGATTTATCTAATATCACTCAATAATATTTCTAGAAGACATTTAAATCATTTTCTATCCTAATTATTCCTAATTAACTTAAAAGTCAATCAATATTATATCATGAAACATGGGAATAAGGAGGATATTTGTACCTTTTCCTCAACTCAACACCAGCTAGAAAAGTCACTGGACAGATTAATATAAATAGAGTACATTTTATCTCATTTGGATAGTCACTCAATGCACAAGTATTTTGGAGGGCTGCAGTTTCTGCTGCAACTGCAACTACAAGGAAGAATAAGGGAATATGGTCATCTCTTGGGTCTTGGTCTATCTCTAGCGTTATCTTGGTGATTCTCTTGGTGTTTCTTGGTGATTCTCTTGGTGGTTGTTGGTGAAACTCTTGGTGATATTATTGGTGATACTCTTGGTGATATTCTTGCTAAGTATGGTGGAATTATGAGAGAGTAGTGCAACTGCAATTGTTGCAGTTGTGTATGGTACTTGTTTTTTGGATATGGAGACTCTCTCTCTTGTGTGCTACCCTTGGAGAAGGAGCACTCTACTTGTATTGAATTGTTGTTGCAATTAGTAGCTAGGGCTTATCTGTTGGTTCTAGTGTAGACTTTCCTAAATTATTCTAAGAAAAGGTTAATGTTCTCGGGGGTGGTATATGTGAATTCCTATGGTTGGGTGACAATGATGTGACATTGTCTATGGTTAAATGAGCATACCAAAATTTCAACATTATATACCTCGTCGGAAAGGTATAGTCGAGGAGTACATACTCTGTTTGGCCCATACATTGCACTTGGATATTGTTTGGATGCTGTCATACCCAAAAAACTCCATTTAGGGCCTCAAAACGACCCCAAAAGTTCAGGACTCGAAAAACTATAGAAAAAATGCCAAGGTGGAAACCCATGTTTTGAGTCACTGGTATAGGTGGGTGGCCCAAAATTTCCACCTGGATCAATTCCACCCATTAGGGAGAAATGGTCTCCATTGCATCAAGTCTCTGGGGAAGCTTTTGCTTAATCTGAACCTTGGTGAGCTGCTTGCCTTGGTGAAGAAGTTGCTCTGCTTAGCTTGTTGAAGGTTGTTATGAAACTGTTGTTGGAGGGGTTGGATTTGTTTAATCAATCTGGCTACAAGATCTTCTTGAGTGTGGGATGACTATATTGGTTAAGATGTAGCATGAATAACATAAAGGTATTTATCAAAACATGGTTTGACTGGGCAGTGGAGGGACCCCCATTGGTGTAGTAGGAATATCTTGGTGCTCTTCTACAATATTGTTGATATTATTCTATTGGATATAAGGGTCTTAGGTCGAGGCTATAGTGGTTGCAATTTCCTACTCTGACCGCATTGTGAAGAGGCTAAACATTGCGGTATGAGACATTACTTTGCAACATGTTTTGTCGGCATAATAGTTAGAACTACCTATGGTATCCTGTAGGGATGACCCCCTAGACTAACCATGATGCTCGGGGTCAAGACCCATAAGAAACATGATACCTCCACATATATGGTTGGCCTAACATAACATCACAAAATTCTAGTGGGGAAACATCACACAATACCTCGTCCTTGAAGGCCTTGATGCCGTATGACAAGTGATTTGTGGAGCCATGCAATGTTGCATGGTTGCGGGTGTAGAGTTGTCAGAAAATCCAACTTCTTAAAGACATTTATTAAGATGAGGTTCTTCTGGCTTCCACTCTCAACTATAAAATGCAACGGGGTCCATTTCACCCACATCTATGAATGGATAAGGAGCCCCCCCTCCTGAGGATCATCTGGTTCTTCTGGTTGGATTGTTGTGGTTGTGATAGTATTAGTGGGTTATGCATCAATTATATGTCTCCTTTTATTATTGCCTGAATCAAATTCTGAGTTGAGGCTTGAATCTATTTCTTTGAGCTAGGCTACAAATGATCATTTCGAGTGACATTCATTGGTGTTATGCTAAGGGATTTTTTGGAAGTCGCACCACTTCGTAGTGTCCTTCATCTTGTCGTTTCCCTTCTTTTCCTATGGTTTGGACTGGTTGTCTTGAGGTTGATTGTTTTGTGACTTAGGGATACCTTTACCATACTTTGGTTATTGTGGATTTGCAAACCTAAATTCTCACTTGTTTTGTTGCTTAAATTTATTCTCAATTTTGAAAACATATCTATAAGAGGATCCTAGTGATGAGATGTCCAGAAAATCCATTTCAGTTTGGATGTACCTATGTAGAGCCCCACAGTTTTTCAGAATGAGATGTTGCTCGGAGTATTTGATACCCACCTTTGTGCAAAAGGTATGGAAGGTATTTGTGAACTCCAACATTGTTTGGTTCCTATTTTAATGCAATGTGGTCCATCTTATGTAATGGGCATCATAGTTTCCCACGGGGTAATAATGCTCCTTGACCACATCCATAAAAAAATCCCAAGTGGGATTGACCCCAAATATTCCAGACTCCTCTATGGAACTTTGCTCCCAGTAAGTTTCCCACCAATGTTTGACATGGAGGAGAGCCTTAAGAAAAGCAAAGGTGATATATTCTCTGTCAAAACAATTGTGAACAGAGAAATAACCTTCTAGCAAATTTAACCATTTTTCCAAAGCATCCGCATCGATCCGACCTTCAAATACAATAATATCAAAATTAACTTGTACCTTGAATGGGGTAGTGTCTCCAAAACGACTGCTTGACGAAGATGCGCCTATTATTGTTGACAATTGTTGAAGGATTTGGGAAAAATTCTCCAACATCTCGTTTCTCTATTGTGCAAGGGATTCCACGAGCAATAACTTGATGGGATCTTTTTCACCCTTGATCCTCTTCTCCTTTGCCATGGGAGGTCTCTTGGATTGGAGAGGGTGATTGTACTAAAGAGAAACTAGCTCAAGACCCAACTCTTTATACCCTGACCTCGTCGGGGACATGCACTAAGAAACAACAAGGAGTAGCCTGCTCTGATACCACTGATCCAAATTATTTTGAGAACAAAAAGAAGGAAGATATATAAAAATGAAATTTACAGAGATATTATGAGATACACAAAAATATTGCAATAAACACAGAGATACAGTGATGCACAATTTTTTTTAATGAGAGAATGTACAAAAAATGTAAAATTACAGAGTAAATGACTCGCTAGAATGGTGACATCTTATCTCTGAGAAGAGATGTGATGGCTACACGCATTCGCAAGAAGATAATGATGTTTACAATGAGGCTCTAGAGGCCTTTTAATCATAAAGAAAATATAAAACCCTAACCCCGGAAGATGAAACGCCTAAATTCATGTGGGCCCCGATGGGTTAAGTTGGTACGTCAACTTCACAAGGGTGTAACTTTTGCATACAATCTATGTTTGGGGTATTCTATACCTCGTCAGAAAGATCTAGATGATGAGTACATATTTCGTTCAACCTAGTTATTTCTTTTAACTATCGTCTTGATGTTGTTGTGCCCAAAAAATGTCGTTTAGGGCCTCAAATAGCCTCGGAAGTTCAGGACCTCATAAACCATAGAAAATACTACCAAGGTGGAAACCCATGTTTTGAGCTAGTAGAATAGATGGGTGGCCACTGATTTCCGCCTCGATCACGAACATTTTATTGACATTTTCATTGATGACGATAATGATGTCGACTAATGTTGCATAAAATACCTCACACTAATCCCAAAATAATTTTTAAATATTTTTATTATTTCAAAAAAAAATTTCAAAAAAAAAATCATAATGTCTTTTCTAATTGCTATTCTATTGTTGGTGGTGGGACATGAAATATTTTATTATTTATATGGGGATGAACACTTTGTTGACATTTTTATGGATGATAATGGGGTGAGGCCAAATTTATTCTACTCTTAATAATAAAGATAAGAAATTACTTAATTTTCTTAAAATTTTATTTTTATACTCAATTTAAAAAATATATATATTTCTACATCACTTTTAAAAAAATTATTACAATATTTTTCTTTAAAAAATAATTTTATTAGACTTTAAATTTGAATTTATGGTAATAAAAGTTAATCATTTCAATTGCTTTTAACATGTGAACTTATAAATAATTAGTTGTGAACTACTGATTGTTTTGCCCACATGTATGGTTCAATTTTTTTTTTAAGAAAAACATTTCTACATCACTTTAAAAAAAATTATTACAATATTTTTTTTAAAAAACATAATTTTATTAGATATTAAATTTGACTTAATGCTAATAAAAAGTTAATCATTTCAATTGCTTTCTAACATGTGAATTTAGAAATAATTAGTTGTAAATTATTGATTGTTTGGTTTATAAATTTGATTCATAAAATTTAGAAAAGTATACATACTCTAATTTCCTCTAGATTTAAACGTATAGCCTTTTTAAGAGAAAACACATATTCTTAATCCTTATGCACTCTCATCTTATAAACCATTACTAATATAACAAAATTATAAAACTTAACCATTACTAATATAACAAATTTATAAAACTTACCCTATAATAAAAATAAATCCAAAAACTATTACTAATGATGTAATGCTTACTCTGTAATAAAAATATTCCATGCACTCAAACTTGTCTTTTGGACGGTTCCACCGCTGAATATTGCACGTATCTTTGTGTGTCTCAAGATGCGACTCTGCACTGTGGAGATTGAAAATACAACAGCTAACTTGCATCATCGCTCTTATAATCATTATTCGTTATATCTACTACGCCGACCTACATACCGTCCGTTAAAGTAATCTGGATTCACATGTTTGTACCTGTGCGTGGCCCCGTGAAAGTGCAGCCAGATGCCCCGCATAAACGTACGAGGGAGATGCGGACTTTTATGATCAGAATCTCTATCTTCACCTTCTTCTCGTGAGGCTACCGAATTGCAATTTGTAATTATGGGATCCAGCCGATGAATGCAGCACACAAAGAACAGAAGATCATGTCCTTGCCCTTCTCCATATGGGTAGCGCCAAAAGCTTCTTGGCAGCTTCTTCTGACCTGTTCCGATTCTAAGTCAAGGAGCCAATTAGTATTTGCTTTAGAAAATTAGGGTTTACAATGACATGAAATCATTTTGTTCGTCATAGGTTTAGGTTTAGGTTTAGGTTTTCTCCTCCAGATTCTTTAGATTTATTTACGCCATATCCAAAATCCTCGGTCTGTCTTGTCTCAAAGGTAGAGATCTCCATAGCAGAAAAAAACTCAAATCAGGAACAAAGAACAGAAGATCATGTCCTTGCCCTTCTCCATATGGGTAGCGCCAACAGCTTCTTGGCAGCTTCTTCTGACCTGTTCCGTTTCTAGGTCAAGGAGCCAATTAGTATTTGCTTTATAAAATTAGGGTTTATAATGACATGAAATCATTTTGTTCGTCATAGGTTTAGGTTTAGCTTTAGGTTTTCTCCTCCAGATTCTTTAGATTTATTTACGCCATATCCAAAATCCTCCGTCTGTCTTGTCTCAAAGGTAGAGATCTCCATAGCAGAAAAAAATTCAAATCAGGAACAGAGAACAGAAGATCATTTCCTTGCCCTTCTCCATATGGGTAGCGCCAACATCTTCTTGGCAGCTTCTTCCGACCTGTTCCGATTCTAAGTCAAGGAGCCAATTAGTATTTGCTTTAGAAAATTAGGGCTTACAATGACATGAAATCATTTTGTTCGTCATAGGTTTAGGTTTTCTCCTCCAGATTCTTTAGATTTATTTACCTCATATCCAAAATCCTCGGTCTGTCTTGTCTCAAAGGATGAGATCTCCATAGCAGAAAAAAACTCAAATCAGAAAAAGTAAAGGATGGATCTTAAGTTCTGGAATCCTGGATTACTGAAGCGACTGTAGGTATTTAAATATGATGACTAGAATTCCAAACAGAAAACTAAGGATTGTTTACCTTAAAATTTAAATACCTCTCAACTGATGTGGGATTTAAGATCAGAATCGAGATTCAGTAACAGTCCGCTGCAGTGGGAAAGAGCATATTGTCAAGTAAGTCATGACGACGAAGTCGCAAATTTTTGAAAGTGCCAAAGTGTTGTACTGTACGCTATCAAACTTTCTTTGTTAGTACAGATCATGGATCTCACACTTCGGCGATTCTCCAATGATGTCGCTCGGAGATTCAAGGGACCAACTTCCATGACTAGATTGCCAGATGAGATCGCCATATGTAAAATCATTTTGCAGAAGATTATGCGATTTTCACCATCATCAAATGGTTTAAAAAGAATAAAATAGGTTTTATTTTTTATTTATTTTTATCATTCATTGTTATGACCATAGATGAAATGACATGAAATCAAAGTGTGTGCCTCTCGCACGTATAATAGGTAACTGTCTTTTTACTCTAACTCGAGTAAGAGGAATGAAAATGTTACTTACATTAGACTTTTTAAGATAGGTGGCCAGTTTTTCACTAATGCCAGAGTATAACCATCAGCATTTTGAAGCCTCCTGTAGTCTCCAAATTAAACTCTCCCTCAAGTCTACTAAATAATGTCTCAAATTAATCACTCATATGTAGAAATTCATTTCTCTAACGATTAACCCATAAACATAATTCTCATATGACGAAAAGCTATTTATACATGTTATTGTTAATCAGATATGAATGTTAACAGGGCTAAATAAAATTTTGATATATTCAATTCAAATTAATTAAATTAATTCATTAACTTTTCACAAAAATACATAATTTTATAAAATAAATAATTAATTCAAACTGATTAAATTAACTCACTAAATTTTAATAATATATATAATTTATTATAAGAATTTTGTAAATTTTATCATTAATTAAGAATATTTTGTAACCATGTATGTGATGATGTTCTTTACATTGCCACCATTTATAACCCCTCTTGGATGAGTGTGAATTCATTGTCTAATATATGTATCAGTGTTTCTCCCTTATTTATGATAAAGTTTTATTTATTGTAAAATTTAGTTTCTCATTCTAATACTTTGTAGTTTTGATATAGATTATAATTTTTAATTAAGATAAAAATATATTAAAATGAAAATACAATTTTAGAAAGAAGAAGAAAAAAGTGCTAATGAGGTTAATAGAACGATCATTAATTTAAATAAAATATATTATATTTATTCAAAATTAACTCCAGCTATATTATTAATACATTATCTTTTATATATATATTTATTAAAAGTTAAACACAATTATATCATTTTGTTTTATATATATTTATTTATTAAAAATTAAACACAATTATATCATTAATGCATCCTTGTACATATACATAAGTAGTGATTTTCTATGTGTATGTGTGTGAGAAAGCATGTTATCAAATTTAATCTCGAAAGTAGTTTAAGTAATGCTTTCAGTGTAATTTTGAGGTAATTCCATGGAAAGAGGTGTTTTTAGAGTCACTTATGGCACACAAGGTAAGTCGGGGGAGTTGAACTAGAAACCTCATTGAACTTCATTTTCACGGCACCCAAACAATAATATTAATAATTATATAGGTTTCCAATTATTTAATAGTGAGAATTGTGCTCATACTATGATTCATGAATTCTAAAAGAAATTATTAGGGTTTGAGTTAATAGGTTTGCTTAATTTACTACTTAATAGTATGCATCATCCATCCTTGTTATATCAAACCTAAAAATGGTAATTATATCTCACTCATAGGTCCAAGATTTCCTTTGTAGGGCCTATGTGGTGGTATGGGGCCTTGTTCATGGCCTATGAACCTTAGAAATATCTATTACGGATTAAGGCCCTATTTTTTAGCTCAAGATCATGGTTTAAGTCATGAAACCCATCTCTATTATGTCAAAAGATGAAATGGTGGGAATATCTCACTTGCCAGGTGATTCTTTCTCTATCTATGGTCCAAGACCCTTAAAAGAAATTGTTATGGTCTAAATCTCTAAGTTTTTCTTTTCACTTTGTCATGGGCCCCAATACCCATCCTTAGTGTGCCTATTATGATCCTTAACCCTTAAAATTGAATCATAAACAAGATATTGAGAATGTTCAATACTTTATTTACTAAAATAATATTAAACTAGGCCAACATTATACAATGATCATTTTATGGAAGGAATCCACTCTTGTTCACTTGTCTCTTAAGGTAGATCAAAGGGTGACTGCAACCGAATGATGGTCTCTCATGATGCGTTAGTGGCAATGCAAACCTAACAATTTGTTAACTTGGAGGGATTATTCAAGGTACTTTTACAATGAATTTGAATATTGTGTAAGAAGATGAAATGTAGGAAGTTGAATTATATTTCCGAATATACAACTTTTGTTCATATATATTGTGAATAACTAGGTAAAATTTGATTTTTAATAAAAGTGGTATCTTATTTTTCCAACAAAATATAAGGTATATGTTTTAGTTTGTGCAATTGTTGAGTGTATTAATGATGAAATTTCATTCCAAAAACGTGTATACTTATAGAGAACCTACTTTTTTTGTGTCGTGTATTTTTTGGAAATTTTTAATATTAATTATATATATATTTTTAAATTATCAAAGTCAACATATGCATGAAATTAAATTTTATTTTGTTTGAGCGGGATAAAAGGGTCTTAAAATGATCAAAACAATTCTTTTATTTTTTTAGAGAGTACGTATTAGTCTCATCTTATTCCACATATAACTCATTTGAGAAATGGTTAAGCTGAGAAAACATTATAGTAAAAATAAGAGAAGTATGTATTCTAGGATTTTGATACACGTGAATACAAAAATAGATTAAAAATAGTAAACAACAATAATTAAAAATATATATATATATTTGAAATCTGCATATCTGACTCTATCTATGTCTATAATTTCGTCAACAACTGAATTGTGTAATCTATAGAAACATAATGTCAAAGAGAAAGATATATTGGGGTATTCACAAAAATGGAGGTTTTTATGAATTTGTAGACTGAACCAGTAGGTTTTTCATCCTGAACCTAAGTCTAAGCCAACCAAGTCAACATACACCTTGTCAATCCTACCCAAAAAAATTGAATTAAAAAAATCATGCACATGCTCCAAGAACATGCGCGCGCTCGTAAAAATAATTTCCTTCCTTCTCTATCTTTGTCCTCCCTCTCCCACATCTACCTCCCCTCTCTATATCACTCTCAGTCTCCCTCTCTACCCCCCCTGTCTTTCTCCCTTTCTCTCCCTCACACTCCTATACATGGTAAGAACTAGACATGAAAATATTTAGACATCACAAGGAATTGAAATACCCATATCTAGACCTTACAATGATATGACTCATGCTCTCACACCCACTCCCTCTCTATCGCCACCCCCCCTCTTATATTCCCTCTCTCCCTCTCTCTCTTTGCCCTTTTTTCCCTCACTCCCCTCTCTCTTCCACCTCTCTTTGTAAGGTAGCTAGAGAGGTAGTGGGGGGGCCCAGAGGGCCGATAGTGATAATAGTGCAGGTCATTCAATGTAAGGTGGAGTAGGTTCACTATATTATTAAATAAGGCCCACTATGGTAGTTAGATATAATAAATGTGTAATTAAATATAATAAATGTAAGAGGACTTCTTAGAAGGTTCTACTTCTAGAAGATTCCTCCTCTAAAATGTTCTTAGGTGATGGTAACACTATATAAGGGAGTCCAAGTAATGTAATGAGACATGAAGATAAATATTGTATTTGGAGTGGTAGCTCAATAGGAGGATGCCCCCTCAAAGAGGCAAGTGCACAGGAGAGGATCCCTTCCATAATAGGATCCATTGTATGGTGTTGGCCTACCTCAAGGGTTTGATATAATAAAGTTGTGTTTTTCTATATTGTTCTTCTATATCTATTGTGGTGCTTTTGTATTCAGGTATTTGGTTCTTAACAATTGGTATCAGAGCATTTTCCTTGGGCAGACATTGTGGGAAAATATTTTTTATTTTTGCAGATTTTTTTTTCGGAGCAGAAAAAAGAGGGCCGCGACATTCTCAAAGTTTTTGGTACAGTTTTGTGAAAAATTTGCAGAAAATGGTTGTATATCTGAGTTCTTCTCATAAAAACACCCAATTTGAAAAAAAAAATCGTCCGAAAAGGAGTCCGTAAGGTCAAGATATTGAAGTTTTAAAATCTGCAATTTTTCAGGGTTTTTTCTGCGTACGACGGTGCGATTTGTTTTTATTTATGTAGCAACTGGAGGCCGAATTTTCTCTAATAAATTACAGATCTGAGTTCCTCTCACAATTCCACCGAATTTAAAAAAAAAAAATCAGCCGAAACAGAGTCCGGGAAGTGAAGTTATGAGCATTTTAACTTATTGGGTCTATTTTTAGTTTTTTTTTCATGATGGTTGATGAACTAAAGAGTTCATAGGGTGCTCAGATGGATATTTCTTCTCAAAACTTGAAAGAAATTCTTGACTCATTCAAAGCCCAATTGTTTCACACATTGGATGACAGATTGGATGCATTTGTACATGGC
>ML777162.1:0-19166 GCA_009831015.1 Picea engelmannii
TTAGTATCACAAAGATAACAAATTCTTTTAACCCACAATAATGTAGGAATTGTCTAATGCTCTCTTTCACTATGGAGTTCATGAGAGTTTGTTCTTATTTTAGTAAGGTTGGTTTTCTTCTCTGTGCTAGTCAAAATAGAGAGATACTTTTGGTTTTCTAGATTAGGGTTGATCACCTCCTTATAATATCTTAATTTTGTTTTATCCTCTAATTGTTTATCACACCATGATTTCTCCTTAAATTTAAATGTGATTTTTTTTAATATTATCGTTTTTTTGCAAAGTGACCTCTTTCTTGATTCCTCAATGTTTTAGCCAAGACTTGGCATCTTCATGCCAATGTCGTTTGAGACACAAGTGGTTTTGACTGGAGTTTGAAGCAATCTTAGGAAGCCTCTTGCCTTCCATGTTTTCTACCTTGTTATTGTGCATCAAGTACCTAGTCATAATCATACTCTCAATGAAGTTGATATGTAAATTGTCGTGGATATTCCATTGGAACAGTTCATCACAACAGATATGATAAATAAAATTGAAATCTACACTATGAAGGTTAAATTCTTTTAGATTCCAAAATATTTAGTTATTGATTTTTTGCTTATGCATAAAATAGATCAAATGGAGAAAATGGAGAACAATAAAATACAATCACACACCATCCACAAAATAATAGAAATATTTTCTCTGGGAAACCCTTACAGGAGAAAACCTAGCTAGAAGGTAAGGTTGCTATGCTCTCTTTTATATGGTATGGAAATAATGCACGTACAAAGGAGAAGGCACTCTATATGGCGTTACCTTAGACCTGTGGCCTGTTAGGCTGCTACAGAACATTAAATCCTTGTGTTATGCTCTCTAATTTCCCACTCCCAGTTGTTTTGTTCTACTATGGAAAAAAATACAATAACATAGAATGGAACTCCTTCTCCTCCTAGCGAATCGGTATTTAACATAGCGTGATAGTCGTCTAGGGTTAGGGTTTTGACTTCCTCAACCTTCAATTGTGATAAGGTTTTGGAAATTCTAGAATATTCTTGAAAGTCCTCACATGGCTAGCATAATATGCATGAGTAACGGGGGCTGACATGACATCATCTCATACCATGGTGGTCAACGTGATAGGTCAACTTGCAAGAGGCATAACTTTTGCATATGAGCTTCGATTGACACATGGTTTGCATCGTTGGAAAGGTATCAGAGTGTAGAACATCGTCAAAGGTATGTGCATAGGTTATAAACACCAGAACCCAAAAAAAAAAAACCATTTAATGCCTCAAAATGGATACAAAAGGTTCCAGACCCCAATTTTCCAAAATGAGAAAGGCCTCTAAAATGACCCTGCAAGTTGATTCCTCCATTTTTTTCCACTCTAAAAGCATCGATATAGATGACAAATAATATGATGATCCAATCCATATCATGGGGAAAGACTCGAAGATATGAGTGAATAGAAGTTTCTTTTTATTTCATAGTAAAAGGTCATGTGATTTATAATTGTTTTTAAGTCCATAATAAGTTTTTCACCCTCTATTTATCTTTTTCTTAACACCATAGTTATAGTTAAGCTTGTAATGAAAATCAATTTTGAGATAATTTGTATAAAATCACTTCTTCCAAATTATTATTGTCATACTGAAAATAGAGAGTAAGTAATATTTTAGATTTAATTATCTTAATCCAAATAAAAAATTTATTTAATATAACACTTATAATTTTTATATTATTAAAAAATGATACAATATTAATTTAAGCATTTTAATATTTTATTTCTTTCTTCGAAATAATAGTATATTGGAACATTACCATTAGATTGTGGTAGGTAAATATAAGCTTATCACAATGTTAAAATAACTCCTCTCCCATTATTATTTAAAAATATTTGAGAATCTATAAAGTGGGATGTTTAAAAAATTATAATATCATTTTTGCAAAAACAAATAAATAATTTAAAAAAATTGTTGGCACATGGGTAGATCCAGGGTTCAACACTACAACAAAGCACCAATAAAACTCTAGTTATCGGCTCTTTCGGCAACACCTACGAAGCAGATGAAGTCTCACCTAAGGTAGAGCTAGGGGTGGTTGCAAGACTTAGGTGTCTGCAACCTTAGTTGGGACACAGATCTGTGATTATAACACTTAGAAATCACTTAGCATAGATTATTCATCAATATTCATCCCTTATGATACTTCGCAGTTAGCACAGAGCATCGCAGTGTGTACTTAGATCTTAGATAATTGAGCACTTAGCCACAATGAGATAGATTATATTCGGCAAATCAAGCACTAAGAATCTTACATACCAGAGCTAATATTCATTCATATCTCAGAAGCACAAAGCATAAATAGATCTATCTAACCACATCAAATCACTTAGCAAAGGAAGAGACAAACACATCAGGTCGAGGCACAAAGCACAACAAACATATTTACCATGGTTCACCCCCACCCTGGGGCTATGTCCACAAAGTATTCTTCGTTATTAGCTTCAGTTAATCAGGTTACAGCACAGAGCCATCTGAATCCCTGTTCGCATAGGACAGAAGATCTATGCAACTCACTAGATCCTTCTTCCTTGCACTACATCACAAAGCCTTCTACAGTCTCTCACAGGGACTTCCACTTGGCTTTCCAAGTCTTACACAAAATGCACAAAGCCTTGTTCACACAGATTCAACCCTTGGCACTTAGCCTACATCACATAGATGCATTGTCTTCTACTCCTCTATATGGCCTAGACATCTATATATACATACCAAATAGGACTAAACATGGGTAAACCCATGGGCCGACATCCCAATACCATTACATTGTCCCCAAAACCCCAAAAAGGACCCAAAGAGGGGTATAGCTTCCATGATTTCCACTTTACATTGCGCTCCATCTTTGACAAGCTGTCGAAGTCCTAAAAATAGTCAAATATGACCAAGTGTTCCTCAAAACTTGGTCAAGGGCCAACAGGCCCCCAACACTCACATGTGACTCGTCCTGAGTCACTCAGGTCTGGGTAAGTTTGCCTCAAAGGTCTTGATCTTGGATCAAGCTGCTTCGACTTGTCTCTATGCTACTGCTTCTTGCTCAATGAATTCCTGAACAACCGCTTCGGTGATAGGTCCTTCTAGTTGTTGCTCGACTGTAACAACTACTTGTTCTAGTAGTGTTCCTTGGCCTTCAATTTATTCACATAGTAGGTAGGATACCTCCTGGCTTGGCTGGAGTTTCTGGGTGTCCATCACTCTATTATGCATGGTAAGAACGAGTTGTTGGGCAGTGCGTTGTTCCTAGGATCTCTTCATCCTCTCGATGGGTGACAGGAGCTTAAGTTGCGCTTATACTGTATCTACGTGCTACTTTTCTTCCTGGAGTTGGGACTCCATTTTCTTCAACTCTGGGTCTTCAGATAGTCGTTCATATATCTGCGCACTTCTTCTACTTAGGTGTTTACATTCCGTAGCAAGTATTTTAATCCTCTCAACTGCGCTCTGAGCATTCAATTCTTGTTGGTCACACACTTCTTACGGACTTTGTGGTATGGTCTGAAGCTCTAATTTCACGACCCTTTGTTGAAGTTGTTGAAAAACTTCAGCCAGCTTCATTACTTGGCACTCTATGGGATCTTCGGCCTTCTGCTCTAAGCTGGTCACTAAGGGAAATTCTCTATTGACTTCTTCTTCAATTCCTATCTTCTTTGCAAGCAGCTACTCTTTCTCTTTTTGGATCTTCGCTCTGTCTTCTTCAAATTTTGCTTGGAGAGCATTCTTCTCTTGTTGTGCGGCTTGGCATTGTTCAATAATTTCCTCCTATGGTTTCTTTAGGGCCTGGGTGGCCTACGCTTTTTCTTCCTGAGCATGTTGAAGGTGTACTTTGACTACATCAGCAATCTTGTGGAGCTGAACCGATTCATCTCCCCCTTCTATTGTTCCTTCTGGAAGAGGTGTAGTAGAGATTGCTCGACTAGACTAGAGTGCTTGTTGTACTCCTTGGAGCGCGATCTCAATTTGGCTATACATTTTTTCATGCTTCACCTCCTGCTTCTCTATGATTTCCTTTGAAGCATCATTGACCATTGGAACAATTAAATCAAAGTCATCCAACGTGAGGGAAGTTTGCAGCTTCGTTACAGGGGTTCTTGGTTTCTTTCTGAAGGAAGATTTCAAAGGTGAGACCTTCCATTTCTTCAATGAGTCTTCTTCATACCTAGGCGATGGTACTTCAACTTGTTGAGTTTATGTATCACCTTCCTCATCTAGTGTAATGGAAGTTGTCCTTACAGATAGGTTGTCAACATCCTGGACTTCTTCAATCTTCTTCGTCAGCTTTTCTTTCTTTGTCTTACTCGGCCCAGGTGTATCCTACGTAGTTATGGGGCTGTCGATGTTGGACATTTCTGTGGGGTCTACTGACACAAGGAGGTCCACCGACCATTCCTTGGTAATATCTTCCAGGTCTTCTTTTGTCAGCTTATAATAGCACTGAAGTTGTTCCTGGTGCTCATCAACACATGGGGTTAGTTATATAAAGTGGCAGACTGTGTTGAACTTTATCAGAGGTCGAAATCTCTGTCAAGTGTTCAGGGTTATGAAAGGTTCACTCCTTATGGATTCTTTCAATTGGTTATAGTATGTGTGGAAAACAGAATTCGATTTCCATTGCTTGCTCATGTCGTTCAAGTACCATAATGTACTAAACTTCGTGGCTAGTGGCTCAAAGGGATCAAGGTCTAGGAAGGTTTCGCCTTCTGGTAGCTCCCATGCAACAAAAGTGATCAGTATCAGGAGCCAGCTAAAATGGAATTCATGCCCCTGATCCTAGGCTTCTCTACAATCAATCTCCAGTTGATTAACCAGGTACTTCACCCAGTTCATTTGTAGTCCCTCTGCGCACTTTTCTGCAGGGTCAACTACAAAGCCAGATACTTGTATTGGTCGATTCTTGCTTACCAACTTCCATGCGATCAGTTGGCATGCGAGGCACACTATGCCACTTTCAATAGAAGCTACCTTGTAGCCTCTCGCACCTTTCTCAACATCACCATAGGCTTCTTTGATCTTCTGTGCAAGAGCGCGGTCTGCGGTCTTTCCAGGATAGTAATCATGGGGATCAAGGCTCTGCATGCTAAGCCTGGTGATCCTATTGATCAGCGCCGGATCAACAGTTATGCCACGATCTAATCACAGGTATCCTCTGTGGTAACTTGCTAGCAGTAATTTTACACAAGCATTCACCTATTGGTGTCTGTCGAAATGCGTTATTTTCATAACATTGAGCAAAGTAGACTGTGCGAGGTTCATCATCCATTACTAAGGATGAGCTTCAAATTATTTCCCTTAGTTCTCGTCAAGTACTTATACGGGGTGAGCATGCTATAAGCTTTATGATCACCCAGGTTGAAGTCGCAAAACTTCAACGATGTAACCTTGTCTTGATCTGTGCGGTAGGTGTGTACTCCTTTCGGTAGATATGCAGTGACTAGGGTGTATTCAAAGTCTCTAGGGACACTGTCCCTATTAATATCACTGCTCAAAGGGGGTATGTAAGCTAGTAGGGTGGATGGCACTAAATTCGTGTTGGCTATGTATTCCTTATGCTTAGTTATTCTCTCTGCATCGGCTTGAGATGTTCCTACTCGAGCAGTCGATGGGGAGGCTTGAACTCCTCCTATTGATGATGTTTGGACTCTGGTGGACATTCTTCTTTCCGACATGACTCTCTCAGTAATTAAATCGAGAAGGACCTCTGTGATGGATTCCTCAAGTTCAGTGAGCTCGTCGGACATACGCACTTGGGAAAGATAATCGGGGTCACGATGATATCAAAATATTGTACTAGGATGAACAATCTTCTTGCAATGATCACTGTAGACAATCACTAGTTCTACGGGCTTCAATTTTTCAATTAGCAAAAGTGTTCTTCAGGCACGGCGCGGCGAGATAAATGGGAAATTTGCCAACGATCTGCTTGCAACGGGTATGAATCTTTCATGAATGTTGATCCATCCGTTATGGCATGGTCCAACGGTCTGGTGGTGATCCTTTAATGCTTTTCTTTCCATTTGGGATGGAAGTCAAACGTGTATATCGATCTAACGACTATATTGCTTCACCACAGTGAAGTGCCATATGTCGTTGTTCGGATATCCCAGCGAAGCTCAATTCCTGTGATTTTTCCTTCTGCGAAGTTTCCTCGAGACTCTTCTATAACTTTTCAATCTTGGCCCGCTTATTACTTAGCTTTCTATCCTTCTTCCCAGTGAGCTTTGTCTCAGTCATCCTTTTTCCATTCTGATCATTATCTTCTCTCGGCATAGTGACTTTGCGATGCTGAGAATCTTTCTTCAAATCAGAGGTTAATACTCCTTCATCGTATGGATTAGGTATTTCGGTCTTCTGTGATTCCTTTAATGCTCTTATAGCTTCGACATCCAAGTTCCCGGTGTTCAATAGCTTAGATCTGTTCTCTTGTTATTCCATCAAGTAGGTGATCTTTCTAGTCATAAATTCCATGATTTCTTGCTTCTTCTGTTCTAGGGTTTCCTGTTCTTCTTTTCTCCGGATCTGGTCTTTTTCAATCCAGATCTTGCCTAACAAAGCTGGAAATGGCGCATAATCCTCAATAAATTTAATAAATTTAAATTCTTCCTCTATCTAAGCTCCATGGGTACTCATAGCTATCCGGGTAATCCTGCCACATAGGATTACCATTTTTCCTTTAAACAACCCTATTTTTCCTAGTGAAGGAACCATAATAGGCATTCCTAGGGTTTCTCAAGTACTTTTTGTCATAATGTTCATCTATTTTCCCTCATCCAGAGCACAGTCAATGTTGAAGTCTCCTATTCTTACTTCAATTTTCTCCTTTTCTTTGAAGATCTCTGACAAACTGGCATCTTTATGTTCAACCAGGGTTTCTTTCATTTTTAGCAACTTAATCTCTTATTCTTTCTGGGGTTCTCCTATAATCTTAGTCTCTTGATATCCTTCAGGGTTTTCTTGCTCCATATTCATCTTTTTAAGTCTATCAATCATTCTAGGGAAATCCAACACTTCATGGTCCATAGCCTTACAACAGAGGCAACTAGGGTTTCTCCCAGGGCATTCCTTAGTAAGATGTCCTGGTCTTCTGCAATTGTAACAAAGAGTTAATCCTCTCTTTCTCTTCAACGATCCCCAACTTTTCTTGTACTGCTTTCTAGGGTGATAATGGCTAGCCTGAAAAAACTTCTTTCTAGGATCCTGCATCCATTAGTTAGTCCAAAAATTCTTTCTATGCATAGATATAACATATCTTTCATTATTCTTATCAGATCTATTCGTATCAAACATTATGTCATCTAATAATGCCCTAGTTTTCAAGTTAGGACAAAATCTATCAAGCATACCTAAATCCATACTTTAGAAACAAAAATTTTCACTTCTTTTACTTCTACAGGGCACAAAGCTTCCAGATCTAAGAACTTTTAACTATTCTTACCTTTATCGGAGCACATAGCTTATAGATCTTACTTATTTTCTTCAGTATCAACCTCTTTTATTACATATATGACTTCTTTCCTTCATATATGTCCTTCCTTATTCAACACAGAGCTTTTCGGATCAAGTGGATCATTGCGCACTAGGGCATAGATCCACGCACAGAGCTTTCACAATTTCAAGATGAGTCTTTGCTCAAAGCTTCTTTTGCTTAATTCTTAGCAATCACAGTTTCAGGTCCCGGCAATGGAACCATTTTTTGGCACAAGGGAAGACCCAGGGTTCAACACTACAATAGTGCACCAACAAAACCCTAGCTACTAGCCCTTTCGGCAACACCTGCGAAGCAAATGAAGTCTCGCCCAAGGTAAAGGCAGGGGTGGTTGCAAGACTCAGGTGTCTGCAACCTTATATGGGACACGGATCTGTGATTATAATGCTTAGCAATCACTTAGCATATATTATTCATCAATATTCAACCTTTATGGTACTTCGCAGTTAGCATAGAGCATCGTAGTATGTACTTAGATCTTAGATAATTCAACACTTAGCCACAACGAGATAGATTAGATTTGGCAAATAAAGAACTAAGCATATTACATACCAGAACTAATATTCATTCATATCTCAGAAGCACAAAGCATAAATAGATCTATCTAACCACATCAAAGCACTTAGCAAAGGAAGAGACAAACACATTAGGTCGAGGCATAGAGCACAACACACATATTTACCGTGGTTCACCCCCACCCTGGGGATACGTCCACAAAGTCTTCTTTTCTATTAGCTTCAATTAATCAGGTTACAAAACATATCCATCTGAATCCCTGTTCACATAGGACAGAAGATCTGTGCAGCTCGCTAGATCCTTCTTCCTTGCACTACAACACAAAGCCTTCTACAGTCTCTCACAGGGACTTGCACTCAACTTTGCAAGTCTTACACAAAATGCACAAAGCCTTGTTCACACAGATTCAACCCTTGGCACTTAGCCTACATCACATAGATGCATCATCTTCTACTCCTCTATATGGCCTAGACATCTATATATACATACAAAATAGGCTTAAACATGGGTAAACCCATGGGTGGACATCCCAATCCCATTACATTATCCCCCAAAACCCAAAAAGGACCCAAAGAGGGGTCTAGCTTCCATGATTTCTGCTTCGCGTTGCGCTCCATCTTTGACAAGCTTTCGAAGTCCCAAAAATAGTCAAATATGACCAAGTGTTCCTCAAAACTTGGTCAAGGGCCAACAAAACAATTATATATATATATATATATATATATATATATATATATTCATTGAGCTACCCTAAGACATTTAGAGGTCATTTGATTATCGAGAGTACATCTGTATACAAATCCACACCTCTAAAGGGACCTCTCCAAAAGATATTAATCTACATCAAAGTAAAAGGATAGAATCTTTGTTCATCATTGTTTATGGGAAATTTGTGTGTTTATAATAAGTTATGAGGAAAAACATTAAAAAATAGGGGAAAAATTGTATTTAAGTGAGAGTATCACTACTCCAATTTTACCTCATCTTGCAGACGAAGTTGTCGCACCCAATCTCACGGCATTATACCAAGACAGAGATACTAAACTCTAGAGATGAAACCAGGAGGGGGAAACCCCCCTCATATCGGAATGTGGTCACGAATGACTGGGAAGGAACAAGAGCCAAGAGGCCAGCTTTTGAACCGTCGCCCCCACCTGTGAGAACATATCTTAGCTAAGGAACGGAGCTTCATCTAGGAAATGGAAGTGGAACTAAGTACATCTCATCCAAAGGCATCTTGTGGATGGGAACCAGAAAAATGTGTTCCCCAATCGGTCAAACCACCCAGGTATACCATCAACTCGACCAAGGTTGGGGAACACACTGAGTTCATGAGAGAGAATGCTCTCATAGGAAATTTTTTGGGCCTATGTCCATCGGAAAGGGACCTCATGCAATGGATCAAAGGTTGGTGGGACCCCAAGGGTGAATATGAAGTGTAACTCAGTTCTAAGGGGTTTTTCATGATCATCCTCTACAATCTAGAAGACAAGGATATAATCTTTGACAATGGGCCATATTTCTACAAATCTGGAGGGATATTCCTCAGGTTCTGGACAGATTTTTTTAGCCCAGAGAAAGAGGATTTCACCATGGCACAATTCTAGATCAGACTATATTCTCTACCTCAGGAATTTTGGCTGGAGGAAATCATCATGGGAATACAGAACACAGTGGGAAGATATGTAAAATCCTTAGAGGAAACAAAGTAGAGAAAATACACTTCCTATGCCTGAATATGTGTGTACATGGATATATCGAAGGCCCTACCAGGCTCAGTTACCCTAGAATACCAAGATGAAGACTAGAATCAAACCATGGACTATGAGCACATCCCCTTTCACTGCAGAAAAATTCATGAGCATGGGCACCTATTCCGTGACTATCCCTTGAATGCTCAAAAATCAAAAGCAGGGGAGGGGAAGCAAAAGGATGGCTACACCATGGTTAGAGGTAGGAAAAAACAACCCCCAGGAAAAAAAATTAAAAAAGCACTTAGAAAATCCCCACCAGAAATTCCTTTGATATCCTCAAATGGCTCCCAGAGGAAGAAGATGTGGAATATCCTCATAAGAATGGAAACCAAGATAAGGATAAGGGCAAGTCCAAGAACCACTCATAATTATCCAAAGAAAAAAACCAAGAAACAGGCCCTTGTAGCCTAGCAGAATGAGGACAAGCCAGAGGATGGGGGGGATACCCTAATGCAACTAGATGAACAGGATCTAGTGGATATAGACCTAGAGAAACTGGAGGAAGCTTTTAATAGAAAGGAGTTGCAAACCATCCCAGTAGAACAAATTAGAAAAGTGCATAAATTTTTCATCGACTCTACCGTAGGAGCCACCTCATGCCTAGGAATATCCTCAGACCCAACCTCTGAGCCGACACGTACGACACATGAAATCAAGCATCGGGGTCGCAAATCAGCACATCAACTCATCAAAGAAGTATGAAACTACATTCTCAACTCAGGGAAGATCCACAGACTCAGGGAAGGGTACCTCAATCCACCCCCCAACTCATCATGATGAAGAGCATCACTTGGAATATTAGAGGAATTAATGGAAGGTCTAAACAAAGGACCCTTCGAGACAACATACATGTAGAGAATCCAAACATTCTCCTCTTACAGGAAACAAAATGTGACGAGGTTGATGTAGAGGACATATTCCAACGTTGTTGGAGGATCTGCAACTCCATTCATACTAACTCAAATGGGGCTGCAAGGGACCTAGAAATCTTATGGAACCCTGCTACAGCTATCATAGATCATCCTTTCTCCATGATGGGCACACTCACTGCCCAGTTTAGAGAGATAGAATCTAACAAAGAGGGGATGATTACAAATTCTTATGAGCCGCAAAGTGCTCAAGACAAAGAACTGTTCCTGCAAAGAATAGCTACAATAAGATCATTGTTGGGACCAGCGCACTGGTTAAAAGGGGTGATTTCAACATCATTCTTATGTTGGAGGAAAATATTGGAGGCATTAAGTAGCTAGATCAGGATAGTGGTAAGTTCAGAACTCTAATAGATCAACTCAATTTGATAGACATAGAGACTCAAAATGGTATCTTCACTTGGTCCAACCGTAGCTCGGGGCACCAGTATGTTGCAAGTAGACTAGATCAATTCCTCATCTATGAATCTTTATTGTCGGATGATCTAGTCCTTGAAGCCAACATCCTCCCAAAATCTGTCTCATATCACTAGCCAATGTCTCTTTGGTTATATACTAGTGCCACGCCCAAAATTAAGCCCTTCAAATTTGAGAAGTTATGGATTACTCATCTAGACTTTCAAAGATTAAAAAAATTCCAGCAAAGATTAAAAAAATTCAAAGGGAAGCTAAAGAGTTGGAATAAAAATGTGTTTGGTAATATACTTCAGAAGAAGAAGGAAATTATGAAATGATTGGAGGAACTACAACAGGACTTTATTGTGGGGGGGAGAACAACAACCTCAATAAAGGAGGAATAGCAGTTACAAGTAGAACTAGAAGAGCGACATCAGTAAGAGGAGATACTCTGGAGGCAGAAATCCAAAGTACAATGGCTTAAGGAAGGTGAAAAGAACACCAAGTTATTCCACATATCCATGGTGCACAGGAGATACATCAACATAATCACTCAACTAGAAGAAAACTAAGGCAACCCCATCCTGGATCATGCAAGCATAGAAGAGGAATTGACAAACTACTACAAACATCTTCTCACAGAACCCATAAAGGATCAAATGCCTATTGTTCACAAGATTACTAGGCACATCCCCTCCCTGGCCACAAAAGAAAAAATTGAAACATTGACGCGACCAATCACACAAGAGGAAGTGGATCAGGAATTTAAAGAGATGCCACCAGGTAAAGCCCTAGGGATGGATAGCTTTACAACAGATTTATTTTACTACTGTGGTCGTTGATCCGGGAAGAAGTATGGCAAGTAGTTGAGGAATCCAGAACCTCTGGGAAATTTCTTTCATCCTTCAATGCCACCTTCCTTACTTTAATCCCAAAGGAAGAAAGGGTAACCCATCCCAAACAATTCCTTCCAATAGCACTCTGCAATGTGATCTACAAAATCATCATGAAGGTTATTTCTCTATGACTCAAACTGATACTTCCCTTCATCATATCCAAAGATAAAGCAAGATACGTGGAGGGATGTCAAATCATAAATAGTGTCATTATGGCACATGAGGTCATTCACTCACTTAAGTCAACTCGAGCCCTAGGTATGCTCATCAAACTCGACCTTTCTAAAGATTTTAATAGAATACGCTGGCAATATATGTGCTCCCTCCTCGAATCCTTTGTCTTTGATAACACGTAGGTGGCCTGGATCATGCAACTCACATATTCATCCTTCTTCTCCATTCTTGTTAATGGAGTGCCCTCCTGGCCCTTTTCTCCCACCCGAGGCATTCGACAAGGGAATCCCCTCTCCCCTTTCCTCTTTGTCATAATGGCTAAGGGCCTTGGATGCTACATCAAAAACTCAGTAGAGGATGGATCCCTCAAGGGTTTACCTCTCCACAACCTTTAGCCAACTCCCTCCCACAGTCAATTTGTAGATGATACAATGTTGTCGAACACTCTCAATGCCCAATAGGCTAACAAGCTCAAAATCATCCTCACCAATGTCGCAGAAGCATCGGGTACCTCCCTAAACCTTGGCAAGTCGTAGCTCTACTTCTTCAATACCCCAGTGGAAATCTAAAACCATATCTCCAAACTTATTGGCATCCCCCAAGAGCTCCCTTCCATCCAATTATCTTGGTTTCCCCCTCAAGGGAGAAACCACTCACAACATCTCATGGGATAGCCTTTTGTTATCCATCTCTAATTGACTAAGTAACTCGACCTTTCGATTGATAAACCTTGTTTGTCGATTCGTTCTTATAAAATCTGTGCTGCAGGCCCTACTGACTTACCTCTTCACCTCCTCGGAAACACCTCAGTCAGTCATCAGAGCCATCAAAAACCTCCAGTGAAGTTTTCTATGGCATGGTCATCATTCGGATAAGAAGTGGGCACTCGTAGGCTGGGACAAAATTTTCCAAACTAAATCGTTAGGTGGGCTAGATCTTAGGGATCTAGGAAAAATCAATTTTATAATGGGGGAAAAACTTTGGTGGCACTGGCTCAAGTATCCCACGGATTTATGGGCGAGACTCTGGAAACAAAAATATGCACCCAATATTAGGGAGGACCTTCTAATCAGACTCAATGATTCAATTCAAGATTCCAACATTTGGAACACAACCTAAAGAAATAGACCTCTCATATAGAAGCATGCATTTTGGGGATGTGTACTTGTCTTCTTCAAGCATACATGCAGATCATGAGGCATGGTTGGTTGACTTAGGTGCATCCTTTCATATGATTCCCTACAAGGAGTGGTTCTGTGAATATGAAAGGTATAATGGAGGTAATGTTTTCCTAGGAGATTATTCGAAAACTAGAATCAGAGGACAAGGAAAAGTCAAGTTGAGGCTCATAGATGGAAGGATTAGAACATTGTCTGGTTTTCTACACATTCCAGGTTTGGCCAGAAATTTGATTTTTGTAAGCAAAATGGACGATGCAGGGGTAAAAACAATATTTGAAAAGGAAACCTGCAGGATGGTTTGAGGAGAAATGGTATTGTTGAAGGGAGTTTGGTTTGGAACTTTGTATCAGCTGAAAGGAAGCACTATTAGTGATGAGTGTACTAGTTCCATTGTTCCTGATATTGGATTTGAAGAAGAAAGAACTCCTATAGTCTCTGGAGAAAAGGTTATGTTGTGGCATCAAAGACTATGGCATATCAGAGAGAAGGGTCTTCGACTACTACACGGTAAAGGTATGGTTGAATTTATGTCTAATTGATCTCTAGATTTTGATTTTTGTGAACATTGTGTATATGGGAAGGGGAATCAAGTAAGATTCCCCTCTAGTGCAACAAGGGAAGAAGGAATTTTACAGCTAGTTCGCAGTGATGTTTTTGGACTTGTGTCGGTCCCATCATTGGAAAAATCTATGTACTATGTCTCATTTATAGATGACTTCTCAAGGAATACTTGGATATATTTCCTCAGGAAGAAATTTGAAGTCTTTGACAGGTTTAAAGACTTTAAGGCTCTTGTTGAGAATCAAACAGAGAAAATAATTAAGGTGTTGAGAGAAAATAATGGCGGAGAGTTCTGTGGGAATGAATTTGAAGAATTTTGTAAGAAGTGAGGTATATCAAGGTAGAACACTACTCCATATACACCTCAACAAAATGGAGTTTCATAAAGGATGAACAAGACGTTGATGGAAAAAGAAAGGTGCATGCTCAGTGGTGTCGGTTTAGGGAAAGAATTATGGGCAGAGGCAGTGGGTATTGCATGTTACCTGGTCAATAGATCACCCTCATCAACGTTGGATGACAAGACTCCACAAGAGGTATGGACTAGTAAGAAACCTTCTCTCAGACATCTCAAGGTATTTGGATGTGATGCATATGTTCATGTTCCAAAGGAAAATAGGAGTAAGCTAGATAAGAAGTTTGAAAAGTGTATCTTTATTGGACATAAAGATGGTCTCAAAGGTTAAAAGATTTGGAACCCAAAAACTAAGAAGGTAGTGTATAGTCGAGATGTGGTATTTGGAGAAATGAAGGATTTTGTTAAACAGGAAGTCCTACCAAGTAAGGAAGAACCAAAGAAAATAGAGTTTGATTTAAAGGATGATGAATCAGACTCTACAGAAGAACAGGAATCAGAAGAAGAATATCATCATACTCCAGTATTGAGGAGATCAGTTCGATAAAGAAGGCTATCGGAAAGGTATACTACATCTAATTTTCGTTCAAATTTTTCTTTGTCTATTATTGATTATGATCCTAGAACTGTCAGGGAGGCAGTGGATTCAGAGGATGGAAATATCTGGAAAAAGGCCATGGATGAAGAAATGGCAGCTTTGGATAAGAATGAGGCTTGGGATCTATTGGAGTTGCCAACTGGAATAAATCCCATTGGGAAAAAAATGGGTATTTAAAAACAAGTTGAACGCAGAAGGAAAAGTGGAGAAATACAAATCTCGGTTAGTAGCAAAGGGTTATTCCCAAGTTGATGGAATTGATTTTTGTGAGATTTTTTCTCTTGTTGCCAAATTAACCTCTATAAGATTTATGGTTTTTTTTTGTAAATAAAAAAGGTGGATCCTTGTATTATATCATCATTTTATAGGTGTAAGTCGTTTGGAAATCACCTGTCCTGCCACAAAAGGGAAACTAGGACAGGTGGCTCCAAGCGATGATAATCATATCATGGTTGTTGAATTGTTTGCAAAATTGTACAAAAAACCAACTTGTTATCCTAGGGTGTGCTTCATCCATAGTTTTCATTACTATGCTAACTATACAACTGTAAAAAAGATTTGAAACTATAATTGACAGAAAATAGAGTCTAGGGTAGGTCGCTTCAAGTCAAGGGGAACCTAGGTGTCCATTGGAAGTGAAGGTTGGGACAAACTTATGCTTGCAAGTGGGGCATCTTACAGACTTTGGGGCATCTGAGAAGGCATCATATAGAAAATCCAAACACTGGTTGATGATCCTTTGTCCTTGCGCCTGCTCATCCTTTCGTTGCCTGATATCAAAAAGGAGTTCAAGGTGCTCCTCGGCCAGATAATGGATGTTCTCTCCACCTTCAGAAACTTGCCAGCTGGGAGGAATCTTCTCCTCTACAATGCAGCCGCCTTCCCACTGGCGAGGCTGAAAGTCGGGGACGGAGGGAGAATATTCCTTAAGCTCCGGGCTTGGGCCTGGTTGAGAAGAAGAGGGTGGCCCTTTATGCTAAAGAAGAGGTGGAGCCTCCTCTTTTTCCATGTTGAGGCTCGAAGGAATCTTTTTCCTTGAAGCGATGGTCGGTGAGAGAAGAGGAAACAATTGGGAATGAATGGTGGGGGATGGGGTCTCCTCCTTTGGAGTGCATAGGGAGGTCTGTGTCTTGGGAGATGGAATTTCCAATTTTGGGGTGTGCATGGTGGTCTGAGGGCTGCTAGTGTGAGTGTAGGGATGACTGAAGTGAGAAATCAGAGCTCATTGGGAAGTTGAGTCGATTGTCATGGGTGTAGGAATTTTTGTTTTTTCTTGCTCTCCTGGGCTTGCCTCTGTCCCATGGCATGGTAGAAAAAAGCACAGGGGTGGTGGAGGGGCAATGGTGGTGTGGGTAGGTGAAAAAAGCATGCAGAGAGAGAGTGAATGAGTCAGGAGGGATGAGAGACATAGTGCTGGAATAGCTGCTAGCAACGGGAAGGAGAATGAGTGCACCATGGACAAATTTAACGTCGCTAAGGGCCATTGAAACCTCTCCCATTGCCATTGAAGGTTGACAGGACTAGTTCAAGATCTTAGTACCAGTGGTATGGTTGGAGTGCTCGTCCAGGCGCACTGAGTTAAATGCCATAAGAGTTCGATGCATGGGGAGTTATATCCTTGGGGGTGGTGGTCTGGGACACTAAATCTCTTTGCCATCTGTCCCATCCAGGTGTCCTCCCACTTTGGCCTCATGTCACCCCATCCGAGTGCATATAAGATTTATGTTATTTGTTGATGTTGCACTTGATTTTGAAGTAGAACGGATGGATGTGAAGACAAAATTCCTACATGGGGATTTGGAAGAAGAAATCTATATGAAGCAACCAGAAGGTTATGTTGTGAAGGGAAAAAAGGAGCTGGTATGCAAGATGAAAAAGTCCCTGTATGGTTTAAAACAATCACCAAGGATGTGGTATCAAAATTTTGATACTTATTTGTTGGGACTTGGCTTCACAAGAAGCAAAGAGGATCACTGTGAGTGTTTTAAATTAATTGGTGATCATTTGATTTATTTGGTCTTGTATGTGGATGACATGTTGCTAATAGGAAACAACAAGGAGATTATCCAGGATGTAAAAACTCATTTGTCCTCTAAATTTGACATGAAGGATATCGGTGCTTCAAATTTCATTTTGGGCATGGAAATTAAAAGAGATCAAAAAAAGAGGAAACTATGGTTAAATCAGAGAAAATATGTTGAGACAATATTGCATAGGTTTAATATGTAGGAATGTAAACCAGTCAAGGTTCCTATTCATGTTCGTGTAAAGTTATTTGCGGATCAGTGTCCCAAGACATGTGAAGAGGAGGAGGACATGTCTCATGTTCCATATGTGAGTACAGTTGGCAGTTTGATGTATGAAATGGTCTGTACTAGACCAGACATTGCACATGCAGTGGGAGTTTTGAGCAGGTATATGTCAAATCCAGGGAATGAGCATTGGACAACAGTAAAAATGGTTTTTAGGTATTTGCGTGGCACCACTAGCTATGGATTGTTCTACCAAGGAAGACCAGGATTGGAAAGAGTGTTGGATATACATGGCTTTGTGGATGCAGACTAGGCTGGAGATCTGGATCGTAGGAGATCTACAAGTGGGTATGTGTTTCACCTTTTTGGAGGAGCAATAAGTTGGATGAGCAAAAGACAAGTTGTTGTGGAACTTTCAACTACATAAGTTGAATACATGGCAGCCACTCATGCAAGTAAGGAAGCAGTATGGTTACAAAGATTGTGTTCAAGTATTGGGTTGGTACAATAAGTTGTAGGGATATATTTTGACAGTCAGAGTTCAACTTTTATGGCGAAGAACCCAACTTATCATTCAAAGACAAAGCATATTGATATTCAATATCACTTTGTGAGAGACATGATTGAAGAAAATAAAGTGTTGTTGATGAAGTTGGACACTTTGAAGAATGTTGCAGATTCACTAACAAAATATGTGAGCACTAAGAATTTCTCTTCATGTAGAGGACTCGTGGGCATTACTTCCCTGGATTGTTGACTATGCAACCCTGTAACCCCCTGTATGCAAAGAAAGCAACAAGTGGGATAATGTTGGGTATGTGTTATATTCTTTGCATGAGTATTAGTGTTTGTGTTACGTTGGGCATGCATGGAGGGTTTGAGGGGAGAGAAATCCCCTCGTACGAGGGTTCGGGGGCAATGCCGCCGAGATTTTTTTTTTCCTTGGGAAATGTGTCACATTTTTTGTGGTTTTTTGGCACATGGTTTTTTTCCGATGGTTTTATATTTCCGGTTAAGGAATTAGGGTTGTTGACTAATCCATTTCATTGGGTTAGGGTTTTGGATGCCGCTAGATCCTATATGTATATTGTATTGTAAACAATGTATTGCCATGAATGAATATATAATATGTTGGTTTTTCCAGTTTGGGTTTCCAGGGGAAAAATATTTGTGTAATGTTTGTATTTTCCATTGTATCTTTTCTATTCTTTTACTAAAATTATGTTTGCAGTAAATATTGTACAAGATTAAAATATAAAGAGGGAATTGACACGCAGGCCTGGAGGGACTATGCTAATCGGCAGAAAATCTGTATCAGGGATGGTCCAGACATCCTTAGATGGGGCCACTTTCCAACAAGTAACTTCTCAGTCAAAGAGGCGTATCAGCTTCAGGAAAACTAACAAATGAAACCAAAAGAGAACATATGGGGAAAAATATGGAATCCAAAATTATGGTGGAAAGTCTCAATATTTCTCTAGCTAATTGTTCAAAACCACATTCTCACTTGGGACAACCTAAGGAAACGAGGATTTGTAGGCCCTTCAATCTGCCTCCTCTATCGACAAAAGAAAGAGACAATGGAACATATATTAAATCAATGTGACCACAGTGAAGCCATTTGGGATATGGCATTGTAAGCACCATCAAAAATTGGGATTCCATCACCTATCAAAACCCAACCCTAGAATGCATCTTCCAGCTGATGTCTGGCTTCTTAGTATGGTAAGTCTGGAAAGAAAGAAAAAAATAATTTTCCATTCCACCTCCTCCCCTCCCCACTCTACTTGGACAAAGATCTTCAACCTGGTTCGGGAAACAATCAGAGTCGAGTAATGGACTCAGGAAGACTTGAAGTGAAATCCCTCAGAAAATCACATCCTCCAGGCCTGGAAGCTAAACCTCTTCGAGGGGCCCCAACAAAATTTCATCCGCCTAGTCAAAATTTCCTACAGTCTGAATTGTTGGTCCCCTCCCCCCCCTATCTTTTTCAAATTAAACTTCGATGGCACCTCAAAGGGAAATCTAGGGCC
>ML777162.1:43652-57599 GCA_009831015.1 Picea engelmannii
ATTGATCCATCTTCATCTATGCATTATCATCAAGGAAAATACATATTATATTACATCAATCATAAATCAATCAATCCTTTGACATCAATCAATCACTTGACATCAATCAATCAAACCATTGGCATCAATGACAACATGATCCAACATAGAAGCACTTTTATCTGAAGTCCAATTTGTTAAGGATTCATCTAAGTCATTTCCTCTCCAAACCTGTAGATTCTTTTTAAATGACTTAAGTTTTTCCCAGATCAGTTTTGTGAATGGACAAAAAATAAAGAGATGTGCACTATCTTCACTATCATTTTTGCAAAGTTGGCATCGTCATGGACGATGGACCAAAGTTGTAAAAGAAGTACTTAGTCCTCTCATATCTTCTCTTTAATATATTATATACATTGCATCAAAATAAATACTTCATTTTATAATGTGGCATTTGCATCAAAATTAAATATATAATGTGGTATTGTAGATTTTTTTTTTTTTTAAGTTCTTAGTTCTTCTTATTATATCGGTCACCATGCATGGTATATAGTATTTATTTAGCATTGCATGCAAATTAGTTTTTTTAGTTGATAAAAAAAAATGCATCTTTTCCATAGTTTCACATTATAGACAAGATTTTATTGTTATTTTTTCCAACATTTAAATTTATTTATTTATCATATTATTGGCTGATCAAATTGAAGTGTTGTTGTGGAGCCGACAACGACCTTATTTGGATTGAAGATTTATTTTTAATGCGTTCTTATCCCTCCAATGTTTGACAGATATATTGTGCTCTTACATTGCAGAGCACTGCAGTCAATGCTCTGCGCCATCTCCTCCTCGGCTCGTCACCGCCTCATCCACTGCAGTTGATGTTGTGCTATGCAGTGTGTTGGAACATAAATAATATTTTCGTGTAAAAATCAAAATTTCAAGTTCCTTTGTGGTTCTTTGTCTTTTTCAAATAAAATTTTTAACTTTAGGAATATCATTTCTTAAAATAAAAATTTATTTTAGCATCTTTTGTTAATTTTGCTTTTATTGAAAGAAAATATAAAAGGAAAACCTAGTTTTTATGCTAATTAAGTCTCTTTCTTTCTTTGCATTGTTATTTGAAAAAGAAAATGAATCAACATAGGGTTGTGTTTTCTTCTCATCTTGAAAGCATTTCAAAAGAAAAATAAGAAAGAAAATCCTTTCATTTTTTCTTTTGTTTCACTTGAAAGTTGCTTTATGCATTTTGCATGGAAAGGAGAAAAGATTGCATTCTTAAATTTGAAGGATTTTTCATGCTTTTTCTTCCTTGAAACTCTTTTCATTTGAAGGATTAGAGTAAAGTTTTATTTGCCATTGTTCTTATAAGTTTCATTTTTGCAAGAGTTTCAAACAACATAAGTTGCACTTCCGTTCGTTGAGTAAGAAAAGCCCTTAAAATGAACGAGCTAATCGAAAATATATTAGTAACACTTTTTCTAGGGTTCACCAATAGCTTAGGCTAGGGCCTTGGATTATGTGTGGAGAGGTAAACTCTCCAAGTCCAACCAAAAATTAACTTAGGTGTCTGTGCTAGTGTGTAAAAAGTCCACCTTCTAATTACTCAATCGAGGAAGATCCTCTAACACAAGAGTCAAACACGAGGTCGGGTGGAGGACGGTGAAAGATATATCCACACCCGATCCCGACAAAGAATTTGGGAGAGTGTGTATTGGGGGTGAATCCTGTAGTGTTATTGGCCTGACTTGTGTCAGACCTCTGAGACACTTGGATCCGTCCAAGGTACTCTAAGAGTGATTATGGCCCTCTTTCATTCCAAGCCTCAGAAGGATCTTCAGATTAGTTACCCCGCCCATACACTCGCCCGGATGTTGACTGTACCCCCTTGGTTGTTGATTACAAGTTGGTGGCCTAATTTCCATTATATAGGTTGACACACAGGTGACTGCGAGGGGTGTATTGTGGTACTTGAGGCAGACTCTATACTCTCTGGGCGATACCCGAAGGGACTGTCGGTCAGAGGTCTGGGTAACTGCTTCTCTTGGCTAGTCGTTTGCCTTTGTGAATGCTTTGGATGATCAAGACTTCATCTCCTTGGGTCAGAAGCATTCAAAAGGGTAGTTTTTTTGGTTTGTATCTTTTTAGGATTTTCTTCTTAGTGGTGTGATTTGTGCTCCCTAATTTTCCATATCGAGTTAGTCAGTCATTTCTTTGGGTCTATGACCTAAGGTGGTAGACCTCCCACTCTATCGGTCGTGAGGAATTTTCGGTCTTCCGCTTGGAAACATGGATCTGCCTCTTTATAAGTGTTGTTTTTTATACCACTAGTTCCCTAGAGTGAGCGTGTGAGACTTTTATGGGCTTGAAAAATCCTGCAAGGGAAGAACCTGTGCATAAGATATTCATGGAAAAAATTTATTGACGATACCAACCAAGGAACCCCTTCTCAAGGGGATCCTTGTGCTTTTCCTTTCTTTGGAAATTTTGGTGTCCCTTTGATGGCCATGTTGTACATTCCTGGGTTGAATGTGGGATTTCCACTTTGGTTGGGTACCATTCCAAATGTCCCTAATTCTCTTGATGCTTCTCAGTTAAGCACCTTATGTCATGGGCATTGTGTTGATGTCCCTTCATCAACAAATTCCTCTCCTCCTCCTTTTACCTTCTCTGGTGAAAGTATAGCTACTAGTAATCGGAAATCTAAAAGAAATAGAAAGAGGAAGAATAAGAAGAAGAAATCACCAACCTCTATGAGTCATGTTGGAGATAGGTCCTCAACCTCTGCTAGTCATGTTGAAGACCAACAACCAACCTATACATGTCATGTTGGGGGGAAAATTCCAGTCACTGCTAGTCATACTGGCGATAGGTATGTAGCCTCTGTGAGTCATGTTATCGACCAATCACCAACCTCTACAAGTCATGTTGGAGATGTGCAACCAACCAATTCAAGTCATGTTGGGGGCATGAGTATCGTCAATGAGAACCATACGAGTGATATGTCAACAACCTCTACTAGTCATGTTGATGATAAGAAACCAACCACTGCTAGTCATGATGGGGACATTGATTCTGTTGAGAAAACCAAAAGGATAGGACGTAAGCCTAAGTTCCCTTATAATCTTTGCAAGGGAGATCACCTTACTCATTTATGCCATGGCCTTCTAGAGGCACAAAGATTTTGGTCCCTGTCTACAATCTCTTATGATTCCAAGTGTTTTGATGTTTTCTCGTTGCCTATTCAACCATTGGTTTATTAAGTGGTCGTGATGATCTAATAGTCAGCCGATCCCACTCCTCTTTTAGGGGGTGATGTGCCTTCATACCATGTTGTCTTGCATCCTATTCAACCAATGGTTGAGGAAGTGGTCGTGCCAATGAAATCTTCAGTCGATCCCACTCTTCTCTTGGAGAGTGTTGATTCTACCAAAGTTCTCACGCCGATGCAATCTTCAGTTGATCCCACTCTTCTCTTGGATAGTGTCGAGTCTACCAAAGTGGTCATGTCGATGCAATCTTCAATTGATTCCACTCTTCTCTTAGGGAGTGATGTGTCTACCGACTATGTTTTTAGCATTTCCAATTCAGTACTTTCAGAACAAGGGGACATTTTTATCACTTTGAGCACACCCCCTCCAAGTCCTAGGATAGTTTCCTTTGATTGGAATGACCTTGTTGAACCTTGTATTCCTTATTCTGCACCTTTTCAAATAAGGGTTGAAGTTAATTCAAAAAACATTTACCTATGTATTGTGGATGAAGGAGCCTCCACAAGTATTTTATCCTCCTTGGCTTGGAAAGCTTTGGGTTGTCCCTAGCTTGTGTCTGCTTCACATGAGATGTTGGATTTTGATAGATGTCCTAGTGAATATCTAGGGATTCTTCCTCATTTTCCTATCTTGTTAGGTGGGAAGACTGTCCTTGTCGATGTTATAGTGGTGCAAGTCCGGTTAGATTTCAATATGCTTCTCGGGCATGATTATGTATATGCTATCAAGGTTGTGGTGTCTACACTCATCCAAGTGATTTATTTCCCTCATAATGGAAGCATTGTCACTATCGACCAACTGGCATATGATAATCACCATCCTAATTCGACGTTAGTTTAGGCTTCCCCTTTATATGTTCCTAGTGTTTGTTTAGACTCTACCCCATCACAGGTTATTTATGTGGTGTTTTATCCTCGATGTTCAATTTCTTCAAAGAAGGAACTTGTGTAATCATGTTTTCCTTCTCAAGACATGGTCTTGACAATTGATCAATTTTGTTATCCAATATGGGCATGGGAGCCCTTACTTCCCCCTCCTGGTCTAAGTGGTCTTGAGTCTCCTTTTGAGTCTAATCTCACTGTTTATAGATCCTCAGGCCCTCGTGCTTGTGATTATTCACTGATAGAATCTACCAACCCTGACCAAAACCTCCAGCGTCATATGGAATATGGTTAGTTTTCTCGGATATTGAATTTCCTTCAAATGAGTCTATCCTTGAAGCCATGACTACGATTTCTATACCATGGGAAGACTTACACCATGGTTTATGTTTTCTTCCCTTTTGGGAGACTTTCCAGGTTGACTATCGAAGAGACTCTTGGTCAGAGCCTAGGTTAGGTTTTTCCCTACTTGCAAATATTGACCTCGAAACTGGCATATAGGTTAGTTTTTTCCCTACTTGCAATTTTTCATTATTCATTTCTTGGTTCATTTGGCCTTAAGATCGACCCCACTAAATTGCGACACTAACCTTTCTTGTTGATAAGTGTTTCATACTTTACATGGTAGAGCCTTCCTTCCATGGGCATCCTAGTTAGAGCCTCATTTTCCATTTGGTTCCCATGCTGAAGTATTTCATAGGTACGGGAATCCTTTTAGTCCCTCCATGACTATGTGTCGAAACCTCATTCTTCTTCATTTTTTCTGGCCTATACCCATGGGACTCTCCTATGAGCATGGTTTGTTGTCTTTCAATCTTGCTTAAACTTTGAAAGAAACATCTAACGAGAGCTTCTTTATTATTTTCAGTCTCGTTTAGATTACTTAACAAAAGAAACCCCCATGGAGTCTTCTTTAAGCCTTTTCAGACTCTCTAAAATTGAAAAGATTATCGAGCGATCTTGTTTCCCTTCACACTCACCAAACTCAAATTCGAAGGAACATCTGTCCGGTGGTAGTTACCCCTTTTTCATTCCAGATGTTTAATTTACGAATAAAGGTATGCCCTAGGAACTTTAGTTCGCTAGGAGAGTATTCTCAGGCGTAAGTTTAACCCTTTTTCGGGCCCGAGGGATTAAATTTTTGAAAAAGGGACATTCTCCTTGGTTTTGGTTTATCTCTTTTTCAAACCTTGGAGATTACTTATGAAAAAGGAACCCCCTCAGAGTCCATAGTTAAGCTCTTTTCAGACTCCCTAAATATGAAAATATTGTTGAGTGATCTTGTTCCTTTCACACTCATTATTTTGTCCAGAAAGAACATCTGTTTGGCATAAGTTTAACCCTTTTTATGGCCAATAGATTATCCAGGAAAAAGGTACGCCTAGGGAGACTTGTCTCTTTGGGAGATTTCTCCTAAGTTATATTTTATAATTTTTTTGGCTAGGGAGACTAAACTTAGAAAAAGGTTGTAAGTCTATAGTTAAGATCTTTTTAGACTCCTCAAAATTGAAAACATAGTCAAGTGATCTTGTCTCTGTCACACTCATTAAAGTGGTTTTGAAGAGACATCCTTTCAATATAAGTTTAATGCTTTTTCGAACCAACTTGACTAGTTACGAAAAAGGAACTCCCTGGAGTCTTGTTTTAGCGTTTTTTCAGACTCTCTAAACGTGAAAAACCACCCAAATTACCTTCTATGGGCTTGTAAATATTCACAAGGAAGGAGTAGTGTGGCATCATACTTTATCACATCGCATGTCGCATCCTTATGTCTTTGGCCTAATTCCGACTCCATGTTTCTATTAACTGAACCTTTAAAGCATTCCTTAAACACAAGTCTTGTAACACTTTTTTCCTTGCGAGATGACACCTTGACCCATAGAGGAATTTTATTGAGTGTCCTTATCATGCACATGTCTCCTTTCCCTGAGCATCAATATGTTCCATGCGCTTGGAACTATTTTTCTTTCCCATGACACTCATTCCTCCTTTGTAACATAACATTCTTTTAGTCGTTTTCAAGATCGTTAACTATTTGAAAAAGACAAAAAAATCAAATATTCCAAAAAGAGGGGACGGGATATACATTATTTTTTTTGACATTAGGATAGTCTCCCTTGGAAAAAACACATCCTTTCATTTGTTCACCAATCATTGGTATCTAGTATGACCTTAGGAAGTTTTTAACGTTACATAGAGTTGTGTCCTCCTCCATTTGGTTACTCTTCCAAACATGTGGAGAGTTTGTGGTGCCTCCTATATCACAGACTTATGTCATTTTTCAGCTTCCTGAGTCTCATCATTTTTTCATGCTTTTGTCTAGGGGAAGTTTTATCGAACTTGAGTCGGCCACTCTACAGTTTATCTCTTGACTTTCATGAGTCAACCATCCCAAGAGTCCAGTCAAGCTCAGATTCAAACTCGATGAAGTTCTATGACTGATGATCGAGATGTTCCAGTCTTTCCCCAACGACATGTCGAAGACCTCAGGGTAGTGAGTCTTACACTCCTATTGTACTCCTACCTGAGTTTTGAAGATCTTGAAGTTGTTTCTTGAGCTATGAAGTCCTCATCTCGAGCTACAAGCGTCAATGATTCTTGAAGATGCGTATTATATTGTACTTGTACATCTTCAAATGATTTTGATATTTAGATCCACTATTTATTTCTCATGGATACAATTTATATAAACATTTGTATGACATGGATTTGCAGTTTATTTGATTGGTATCCATGCTTAGTTCATCCCAAGCATGGGTATGACTGCCTTAGAGAGATTATCATTGTTTTGCAGATGGCACTCTCCCAAACTCTGGTCCCATGATCACTTGACTATGTGCCTTCCCACTAGTAAAGATGTTGTAATGTATTTTGACCATCAATTCCTCTTATGACCTCACACATCAGGGGGCATTTGTTATAGTCCAAAAATTCCTTACGTGTGCATACATGGCATTGGCCTTTCCACTTACATATTTTTCCAAAATACTGTTGAGGATTCTTCTTTAAAAACTATTTTTTGGAACATGTACACTCCCTACTAAACTAATAGTTAGCCCACATACATACGTGAGTTGCATGTTAGACAACCTGCGTTTAGCTTCAAAAATTGTAAAAAATATATAATTGCAAGGAATTCAACAGAGTTTACAGGATATCGAGGGTTTCCCAACCTTTTTACCCATTGTATCCCATCCCCAAACTGAATAACCATATTTTTATCATATAAAAAGAGGTCTTGGGGTCTCATTTACAACAACAAGCAAGAGAATAAGCAAACTATGCCAAAATCCCTTCCCCTTCTTAGCCCAAGTTTTGCATCCTATTATGAGATTTGGCCTCAACATTCCCCTCCACCCCTTTCTCCTTATACAACCCTTTCTCCTTTCCCAAGTGACAAGTTGGTTGTGAGAGGCTTACATGGGATTGATGCACTCAAATCCAAGACAGAGGAGCCCAGACCTGGTTCACAGAGTGATTGCCGACGAAGGTTGTAATCTTTCTGATCTTAATACTGAATAAAAGAGCTATTTCCTGTCCCAAAACATTGTGTCTTTATGATTTTTATTGATTTATGAATTTATTTCTATATCTAAATATTGAAAGTGATAAGTAGAGATCATATACGTTGTAGCATTGTTTTCCTAAGATTTTGCAGGTCAACTTTGGGAGGAGACCCATAATCTAGGAAGCTACAAAGGCGAAAGAGGTCTACACCAGTCGCAAGGACCAAAGCTGCACCTACTGAAATTCTTTCCTCTCTCTTGTCTTTCATTTTAGATAGTTTTTGGGTAGCTTAGGAATAGAACTATCTTTTAAGGGAAGTTAGTTGTCTTCTTATACTTCGACCTAGTATAGGGGGGTTTTCCCCGCTAGCAAACTTGTCCTTTTTTGAAAATTTATAGAGGTGCACACGCATAGTGGAGTCACCATTTCCACTAGCGGGGAAAATCCCCCTATACCATTTTGACGTATAGGCAGAGAACTGAATTCCTTTAAAAGGAAGTTTTGTTCTTAAGCTACCCCAAAACTATCTGAACTGAAAGACAAGAGAGAGGAAATACGTTTAGTAGGTGTACCTTTGGTCCTTGCGACTGATGTTGAACTCTTTCACCTTTGCAACCTCCTAGATTGCTGGTATCCTCCCAAAGATGACCTACAAAAGCTTAGGAAAAAAATGCTACACAGTATGCGATCTCTACTTATCACTTTCAGTATTCAGATATAGACATAAATGCATGAATCGAATAAAATCATAAAGACACAATGTTTTGGGACATGAAATAATTTTTTTATTCAATATTAAGAGCATAAAGATTACAACCTTCGTCGAAAATTGCTCTACGAACCAGGTCTGAGCTCCTCTAGCTTGGATCTGAGTGCATCAATCCCATGTAAGCCTCTCACAACCAACTTGTCACTTGGGAAACGAGAAAGCGTTGTATAAGGAGAAATGGATGGAGGGGAATGCTGAGGCCAAATCTCAGAATATGATGCAAAACTTGGGATAAGAAGGGGAAGGGATTTTGGCAGAGTTTACTTGTTCTCTTGCTTGTTGTTGTAAATGAGACCCCAAGACCTCTTTTATATGAGAAAAATAAGGTTATTTGGTTTGGGGACGGACTACAATAGGTAAAATAGTTGGGAAACCCTCAATCGCATGTAAACTCCATTGAATTCCTTGTAATTATATATATTTTACAATTTTTGGAGGTAAACACAGGTTGTCTAGCATATAGCTCGCGTATGTACGTGGGCTAACTAGTATGCATCTCACGTGTGTACGTGGGATATCAGTTCAGCATGGCACACACATGTTCCAAAAAATAGTTTTTTAAGAAGAATCCTCAACAATATTTTGGAAAAATATGTAAGTGGAAAGGCCAATGCCATGTATGCATAGGTAAGGAATTTTTGGAATATAACATACATTGGAAATATGCTCCATGGGAAAGAAGAATCAACACCAAGAAATCAATAGGTATGTCTCCTTTCCAATTGGTTTATGACACATATGTTATTTTTTCTTTTAATCTTTCTCTTCCGGTGATGAAACTCTGGAAATATGCTAATGAAGAACCAAATGATTTGACTAGAAGAATCAATCAAATAATTGAAGTCTATCAGAATAGGAGAGAAGTTGATGAAAAGCTTCAAAAATACCGAGACAATATGAATGCCATCTTTGATAAGAAAGCCAAAGACAAGGAATTTCTTCTTGGAGATTTGGTCCTGAAGTGGGAGGCCAGAAAATAAGATGTTGGGAAACATCACAAATTTGACCATCTCTGGTTTGGTCCTTTCAAAATTGCAGCAATTGAAGGGAGAAATTCATTCTCTCTTGAAAATTTAAATGGAGAGATTCTTGAGGCCCCTATCAATGGGAAATATTTAAAACATTTTATGCAATAGTTTAGATTTTAGTTTTTAGCTTTAGTTTTCATTGTACATATTAGTGTGGATTGGATTTATATTGGCATTTTCATTTCTTACTCTTTTTATATTTGATTTTATTTTGAGTGCTAAAATTTATTTAAATATATTTCAAAGAAATAAATTTTTTTTTTTATTTTTATAAAAAACAAAAAATTACAAAATTATAAAGGAAACAATTTCTCTCAGAAAAAAAATAAAACTCACTCTTTAGTTAATAAAAACAATACTCCTGTTGACAAGAACAATTGAAAATTTTCATTTGAGAGATTAGAGCCGTGAAAACATTATAGCCGTTTTGGAATACAAAAGTACGAAAATTATAAGTTCAAAATTTGACATTCTTTACAGTAACTTCCTATCTCTATGCATCTTGATCCTTCATAGTTTCGTCAAATTTTTGCATCTAATAAAAAAACAAAACAAAAGTGAACATGGAAACCTATTAATGACTACTAATACAAATTATATCTTCTTTGTGCTTTACTTCCATAGAATAGTCTAACTATTGAAATCCTACATTTTCTTGAAGGACCAATGGTCGAAGTTATTCAACATCATGATGATCTACTGGAGGTGAACGATCTTTGGAAAATGTGATGACGCTATAAAAACTCTGGACCCAACTGAGTCCACAAGAATGTTCACTGGTGGTTTTTTCCTTCACATTAGTCTCAACTACCGGTGATGAGAGCTTAAACACGCCTTGTTTTAACTCACAACTCTCATTATCGTTGCCGACTCCTCAAGATGTCACATTTCCTATGATTGAATTTGCTGGTGAAGTTGAAAATTCAAATCTTGGAGATCTTGAATCATTTTTGATTGCTCCTGAACCTTTTCCTGAAGAGAAAAAATTGCACAATTGAAACATTCACAGTCATCACGTACACGACTCATCTTTTCCTTTCTTTCGAACTCTCTAGAATAAGGTGATGAATAGACACAATTGTTCTTTAAAACTTCAAAGGAAATTATTTAAATACTTCTCTTCCCTCTCCTTACTATTTCGTTAAGTATGAAAATCTTGGTTATAACAGATCTGAAGGATAATTCGTACAAATTGAAAGATGGATTCATCATTGACTGAAAATATTGGAGAAGCGACAAAGAGAGGATCACTAATGTCATTCTTATTGGGTCTACGATCATCACTGGTACAAAAATCAGACAATAATTATAATAAAATACCCGAAGGCTAGAATATGGCTACGGAATAGAGCGAAGCAGGAGTCTTGTCTTGACAGAGAAGTTTGTGTGAATTGTTTTTCGTTCATTTAAGCTGATATGAACTTCTGATATATTTGTCACCTCTCACTCTAGTCTTATCTACAACTAAATTTTCTCTTTCTTATTCAATCATATTAATCTCTGTTGAAATGCTAAACTTAGCCGATACTAAAAACTTAAAAGAATACTTTTTAAACAAGTCTGGCGAAGATTTTACACGTTTCTTGATTTTAATTGAAAAAGTATGTCTAGGATAATCCTAGTAAATTTAGCCCTAATATTAGATTTCAACTGAAAAATTTGCTCAAGGTTCATCCCTAGAAACAAATAAGTTTTTCCTAATATAATTTACCTATAGGTGAAGGTATACTTAGAATTGAAAGAAAACTAATCTCAAAGTATTCTTAAAACTACAGACAGACTAATTTTACATCAGATCAGAAACGCATGTCATCCCTTGTATCCTAGATACAATTGATTTCCCCCACTTCGAAGTAATAAAATCAAAGACAGATGGTGAAAGGAAATTTACAATTTGATTTCCCCCATCTTGTCCGAACAAGAGATGATGAAAGGAAATTCATATAATCATTGCCCTCATCTCAATTAAATGAAATCTTGTCTTTGAAGTGGTGAAAGGAAATTCAATAGGGGAGATATAGATAACTTCACCGGGGTACTGAATAGGCATGCTGGCAATGAAGCAATATCTATGACATCTATAAGGTTGTCTTACATATGATATTTTAGCTAAATTTACTTTGATTATCCTGGATAATTCTTGAATAAATTTTAAGAAAAGAAAGCCCTTATTCTCTTGACTTGAGATCAATCACCAAGTATGCTTTAAATTTTTAGATATGGTTATTTTTACTACTTTTATATTGGATTGTGACGTAGGTCGCGCCACCCAGGGCAGGTCTGCTCCCACCAGGACCTTCTCTTCCTTAGGCTCGAAGAGCTAAAATGCTCTTCAAATCCCTTATCGGGACTTTCCTGCACCCACAGGATGCTCTCTTGATGATCTCCCTTTTCCCTATCGAAAAATCGGGCTTCGCGTGATCGCGAGTTCTGAAACCACAAAATCGGGTCTCAACAATTCCCGAAACCCGATGAATGTTCACCTCACGGTTTCCTTTCTCCTATCGAGGATTTTCCCATCGGGAAATCAGTACTTGAGAGGTAGTGAATCACTCACCTCACGGTTCCCCGATTCCCGATCGGCGATGGCGCTCTCTGCACCCCTTAGCTCCTTTGGCTAACTCCTTCGCGTGTGACCTGCTACTCCGCACGACCACAGGCCTTTTCCCCTATCAGAAGTTCGGACTTTGCGAAATTGAGCGCAAAACTTACGTCCTCAGGATATCCGATCCTCCGATCTCCGATGCCACCTGTCCTTTGCTCTGACGCCTGTGGCCCACACTCCAGTGGTGATCAGGAAATCGCGTTTCAGAACTTCGCGATTTCAAGTGCACACGTCCATGGACCCTTCCAAATCCCGAACTCCGATATGCGATGCCACCTGTCCTCCACTTGACGGCTAGGTGGTGGGACCGTCGCGTTTCGTGATTTCGTGACTTCTCCTGTCGTGAATTTCTCGTCACCGAGAATCCCGAAGTGCTGAACCTCGAACTCTTCAAGATCCTTGGACATGATTCCTTCAGATTAATGGCCCTGATCGAGCGGGGAAATCGTGGATCGCAATTTCGTTATGCTCAAGTTTCACGACTCCAAAAACCTCGATATCCTGAACTTCGGTTCTCCAGGATCGTTCGCCACGTGTCCCTATTGTTTGGATGGCTCTGATCCAATCGAGAAATCGCGGATCACGATTCCTATATGCAAGAGTTTCTTGCCTTTGGAAAACCCGATGCTCCAAACGTCGACTCGTCTAGATCTCCTGCCACGCGTCCTGCCAAGATCTACGGTTGATATCCTTTCTCAGGATTTTGGGACTTTCAAGGTCTCGAGTCTCAGCCTTATGAAAACCCAATGCCGCCAATATCTCGATGTCTCCTCTGGTTCTTCCTCTGCTCCTTTGGGCTTAAACCCTGCGCAACTCTCCCTAGATATAACGGTTGACGGGATTTCGCTGTTTCCTCTGCGAATCCTGACCGTCGATTCCTCCTCCTCGAGGATCTCTTGAGAGGCTAAATGTTCTTTCTCAAAAATTGTCTTCAACTCCTGCGCTTGCAACTCCTACTCAACAGTTTCTCGACGCAACCCTCCTGTGTTCTCTTTCAATGATATCACAGAGGTGTTATACCTCTTGAGCTTATCCATTCTGATTCTTCAGAGGAACTTACACGCATTCCTTGCGCTCAGCATTCGACACCTCCCAAGTGTTGAATCCTTCCAACTCTGCGCACTTCCTGCAGCAACAGTCTTCAATATCCTTTGCTCAGATTAACAACTGAGACTTCTTCTTTAGCCTGCACACTCCTTGCATGGCTTCAACAACCCACTTCCTCTTCTGGGTGAATGAGAACAAGAGTTAAACTACTGAACCTTCATCAATGCACTCTTTGTGGATGAATTCAACTGCACACCTTGCAGGAATCTCCTGGCTCAGATAGAGAAACAATTGAAACTCATTCTCTTTCCCTTTCAGACTTCAGTTTGAAACGTGAAATCACATGCACAACATATACAAATAAAATGCATAACTAGAAAACAAACATTCCTGATCATAACATCAATACACAGAGAAAACAACACAAACCATGACTTTGAATAAGAACTTCCTTCTATTAACTCAAATGCCTGTACATGGGTGTTCATACAATATTCTCTGCTTTCTCCTCTCTTATCCTGAATGCTTGATAATGTTACAAAGATACAATGAGGGTGTCTATATCCGTTTTCCCTCTCTGATTCTAAACTATCAAATCTAGACTTAAACATCCTATCTACCAGCATTAAATCTATTAAATGCCTCCTATCTACTTCAAACAAGAGTGTATGGCTCGAGGTTTGATACAATATACAAAAGGCACTTTTCATAAATGCATCATTTATACATTGGCGCATCATCTTGAATGAGAATTCAAAATTTTCGGCTGGACTTGTCGATTTGTTCATTGCCTTCCATGCTGGCTCGCTTGTCATGGGCGATGCTCCTGCATCATACTCCTCGGCTTGAAAACTTTCATGGG
>ML777162.1:71636-86146 GCA_009831015.1 Picea engelmannii
AGATGACGAATTATGGCACTAGAAAGAAATTTATATTCACACCAAATTTCGTGGACATCTACGACATGCAAACCAACTCTAGGGTTTCTACCGGCGAGGTAAATCATCAGTCTAGATTGTATACTTTTTCTAAATTCATTGAACCTGATTCTACTTTACTGCTTACTCATGCTAATGAAAGTAGTAGGATATGGCACGAAAGGTTTGGACATTTGAATTTTAGATACATGCAACAAATTTGCAAGAAAATATTGGTTGATGGTCTACCAGACATCCATTTCTCCAATGGAGTATGTGAGGGATGTGTTCTCGAAAAACACCCTTAAGAGAAATTCAACAAAGGAAAGTCTCAGAGAGACTTTGCACCTTTAGATCTGATCCACAATGACCTCATGGGTCCTTTTCCGCATCCATCAATTAGAAAAGAGAGGTTTGTTCTTATTTTTATTGATGATTTCTCACATTTTGCATGGATCTACTTTCTTAGGAAAAAATCTGAGGTCTTTCAACACCTCAAAGATTTCAAATCCCTAGTTGAGACACAGTCTAGAAAGAATATCAAATTCCTTTGAACTAATAATGGGGGAGAATATGTTAATCATGAGATCCATGATATTTTTCATGAGGTAGGGATTCAGTTGCATCACACAGTTCCCTATACTCCACAGCAAAATGGAGTTGTTGAGTGGAGAAAAAGATCTCTAAAGGAGATGGCATCTTGCATGCTGCATGCAAAGTCACTACCACAGAGACTATGGGCCAAAGCACTTAATTGTGCAACATACATCCAAAACAGATCTCCCCATAGATATTTCAAGGATAAGACCCCCTATGAGGCTTGGAGAAGCCTCAAACCGAAAGTGACCCACTTTCTCATTCTTGTTTCACGTGCATGGGCCTATATTCCCTCTGAAAAGAGGAAGGCACTTGATCCACAGAGCAGTGAGTGCATTTTTGTTGGCTACCCCAACAGTGTGAAGGGATGTAGACTTATTGACCTTTCCTCAGACCAACTCATCATTGAGTGAAGTGTCCAATTTGAGGAAAGTGTCTCGCATTTACCTCAGCAGCCGCATGCAAACACCTTCATTCTTCCACTTGTCCAAGATGATGAGCATGCACGTTCCGAATCTTCTTCAGACGATAGTTCTGATTCAGATGACTCAGATGATTCATATTCAAAGTTAGTACAATCAGATGTAGAGTCAGAGCATCCATATGTAGTTGCAGAGCCAGAGAAAAGATCCAAGTGGGCACAAACTACTCTTCAGGATGCAAGGGATCTCGTTGGTGATCCAGCCGATACTAAGAGGCCTTGATCTAAGTTTGAGGAGCCTCCTATTGCACCCACTTCCACTGAACCATTTCCCTCCAGGCATCTTTTCTTGGTTCAGTCTTCAGATACACAGTCTTATGGCGAGGTTATTGGAAATCCCTTTTGGGAATCCACCATGTAGGAGAAGTACAACTCCCTCCTCGAGAAAGAGACTTGGGATCTGGTTCCCCTTCCTTCTGAGAGGAAACTTGTCAAATGCAGATGGGTTTACAAAACCATATTAGCAGATACCAAGCCAAGCTTATTGCCAAAGGCTTTCGACAATTTTATGGTATTGACTATGATGAGACCTTTTCTCTAGTAGCGAAAATGAATTCCATACGATTGGCACTTGCCATTGCAGAAACCAAGGGATGGGAAGTCCATCAGATGGACGTGAAGAATACATTTCTTCACGGTGATCTCTCTGAGGAGATCTACATGGAGAAACCCTAGGGATTTATACGGGACTCATCTTTGGTCTTTCTACTGAAGAAGTCCTTTTATGGCCTCAAGTAGGCTCCGAGGGCATGGTATGCCAAGATGGACTCCTACTTGTTGTCACAGAAATTTTTACGTTGTAAATTAGACCCAAATGTCTACATGCTCAGGATGGTTGATTCACTTCTACTCTTAGTTCTGTATGTTGATGATTTGCTGATCACTTGTTTCTCGACCTTAACGTTTGCTGCAGTCAAGAGGATTCTACATGACAAGTTTTTGACGACGGAAATGGGTCTGCTACACTTCTTCCTTGGACTTGAGATCAGTCAGGATGCATCAAGCATCAAATTGTCTCAAGCCAAGTATGCACGAGATCTCCTTGAGAGATTTCACATGACAGACTACAAGTCTACTCCGACTCCTTTCCTATTAGGAGTCAAACTTGAGGAAGGTGAGGAGACTCCAATGGTTGACAACATATTGTACAAACAACTAGTGGGGAGCTTGTTGTATCTCACACACTCCAGACCAGACCTCTCATATGCAGTTGGCACAGTTTCCAGGTTCATGCAGGAGCCGCATGAGCTACATTGGAAGGCTGCAAAGCATATCCTTCGATACGTACAGGGAGCCATCAACTTTGGGATCCATTATGCAATAGACTCTACATTAGATCTCATCGGGTTTACTGATTCTGACTGGGTTGGCGATAACACTGATCGCAAGTCCACATATGGTTACTCACTCAGTCTTGGTTCCGAGCTTATCTGTTGGTCGAGCAAGAATCAAGATGCCATTGCTTTATCTTCAGTCGAGGCAGTGTACATAGGCATAGTTAACATAACCATTTAGGTTATGTGGCTACAAACGTTTCTCACTGAGTTGGGCATTCAGTTTCATCGGCCGATCATCATCTGGTGTGACAACTAGAGCACTCTAAAGTTTTGCAGAGATCTAGTTCAGAGGCAACAAATGAAGCACATCGAGATCCACATGCACTACATCCAGGACTTAGTACACAAGGGGATCATCGACCTACAATTAGTTCCTTCAACAGAATAGACGACATACATCTTCACTAAGACCTTCACTGAGTAGAATTTCCATTCTCTGCGAAGTCGTCTTGGAGTGAAGGACATAGTTGCCTTTCAACTATAGTTCTTCTTTTTACATACATTGTACCTTGAGGGGGAGTTTTTCCCATGAGGTTTTCTCTCTTTCCTCACTTTATTTCAGTGTATCTTTTGTAGTTGGGTACCTAACATGGCCTCGTTGTCGGGACCCATTCTTTATTTTCACCATAGTGATGTTCAAGGGGGGTGTTGGAGTTACTTCACACACACCTATGATTTTTTTTCCTAAGGTTTTTCCTTGTTTATTAGTCATAATTAGTCATTATCCAGTCTCCTACATTTTAGGGGAGAATATTCCACCTGGAGAATATTCTCTTTCAATTGACACTTCAGTTTGATTAGTTGAGTTGAGTTTAGATGCTACATTGGTTTTGTCACCATGCAACATCGGGATCATCACCAGATAATGCACACTTGCCTTGGGATCATCACCATATTAGCGCATTACCCTTTATTCCCTGATCTACTCCTCACTACTCTCTGTTCAGTCAGTCAACTGAAGTTTAGTTGAATAGTTAACTTAGCTAGGTGGCAGTTCACTCCCGTAACTGCCTGAGAGACTAAACTAGGTGGCAGTTCACTCACATAACTATTGGTGTGTGTCCAGATCACTTTAGACCACCACTATGGCTCATTGGTTCTCCTCCAATGCATACTCATTGAGTTATACAAGGTATATCATGTGTAAATTATTCATTATTCATAACGGTTAATGAGAATTCTTCCATTCTTTCTCTCCTTCTTCTTTCTCAATTTATCTTTGTAATTGTGTGTAGTATTTTCTATCTAGATCTATTCTGTGTAGGTTCAACACATTTACATATTGTCTCTTCAGTACATGGCGCATTAAGCTTAATTTTTGAAATACAGTATGGTAACTCATCTTTGTAAACAAAATTAAGCTTAATTTGTGAAATATATTATGGGATTTTCCTTCATTTGTAAAATATAGTATGGGAAATCATCTCTCTATGATGATAGAGTGAGTTGAGGTTGGATACAAGTTATAATGCATATTTCCATGGTGTAGAATACTATGGGGATGCAAAAAGGGTTGTTTTCTTTGGTATTCAAGTTGTAAGGTATTATCAAAGCATTCTCTCCTCACAGGTACTAGTTTAATTCCACTTAAATCATAGATTATTTGTTATCTTCCTATATATGTCAATTCCTTCCTGATACCTAAGGTTGAATACCTTGCATTAATGCCTTTTCCATTCATAAGAGGTTAATTCAAATGATATGCTTATTATTGATGTAATAATAGTGTGATGAGCCCGAGTAGAAGGGGTTTCCTTCCTACTAGATTAGGTATCCTCAATCGTGTGCTTCTACTGTGACAAATAGCTAACTTGCTTTCCTTGAATCAGGGTAGGTGAGCTAAGGTAGATGTAGAAGTATAATGGACTTCACCTAAGAAAGGGGAAAAATTAGCAAGGAAAAGAAAGGGTAAACTCTATCCTAAAAGGGCATGGCCTGCAAGCTATCATGCAAGGGCCTGACCTGCAAGCTTTCCTACAACTATATTTCTTTTGAATTAAGAAATTTATTGATGAATTCATGAAAATTCTCGAAGTTTTGGCCTTGGTGATTCCCCTAACCTAGGTTGTGGATATGAGCCAATTACATTGAAATACATGGATTTGAAAGTCAATTAATGATATGGAACTAAATATTTCTTGAAAATGGTGGTGCATTTTTCCTAAAACATAAGGATATAATACAGACCACATATCCTTGGAGTAAAATATCATTATTGTAAGTGGTTACATAACTAGAAATAATGCAAAGAGGCAGGATAGATAAATGATTCCATTCTTATAAAAGTAGATGAAAGTTATTAGAATTATAGCCAGACCTCAATACCATATTAGCCATGTTTGATTTGCTTGAAAAGTCTTGGATAATATCCTCTGCCATTTTCTTTGCTTTTCCCTATAAATTTATAGGAACCTGCAACATATTGGTGACACGACATAAATAATTGAAACATATTGAAAGCATAATGAAAGGGTTGATTCCCCTTGAACAATTGAAATACATTATGAAATTTTGAAAGCCAAAGATAACATGTCCTCACACCATAGAGATCATACTAATTGAAAAAATGTTTTCAATTCACCTCATGAGTTTTCTCTGTAATAGGCATTTTAGATCATACTAATTGAAAAAATGTTTTCAATTCACCTCATGAGTTTCCTCTGTAATAGGCATTTTAGCAGGTTCTCCATAAGTTGCACATATGCTTGAATATACCAATTTCTTCCCTCCATGTGCAACCATTGCTTCTAATACTGTCAATGTATTGGATGTAATGTTATGATAGTACCTACAAAAAAAAAAGAGTTCTAAACTGTCCCAAATTATTACTTTAAAAATTTGGACTTGTTATTTATTATCGAACAATGTTCATAATGTGATGCACTTATTTGAAAATCAACACAATCTGCCAAAAAAAAAAATTGAACTAAATCCATGGAATATATACCGAAGAGGATCCATTGTACTCTCGCCCACATAAGCCACAATAACGAAGTACATTACTGTGTCAAATGCATTTTCTGCAAATATTTTATTTACCTAAATTGAAATTAAGTAGTGGTAATGATTGGAAGTAACATAATAAACAAGTGACTTTAAAAGATTACCAAAAAAAATTAAGTTAAAGGATACAACTTTGCTATCACCCATGTTAGCATAAATAAACTACAACCTTCCATGTTCTGGAAATTGACAGGTTCAAGGTAATGTTCATTCTCTTGAGCTCTACCGGCCTCCTCTCAATGCTATAGCTTTATAAATACAATGCAGGGCCAACAACATGATCATCTAAACATTCAATTTACACTATGAACAGAGCAACCAACTCATACCTGCAAGGTTGTTGTGGAAGTAACAATTGTGGTGATGACGATGGAAATTAGTGCATTCCTGAAACGTGCAATTATGACGTAACATCGATTCTTTAAATTATCTTTGAGAGTCCACAAAACTTAAATTATCAAATAAAGCAACTAGCAAGATCATTGGCAACAATTCAACCATTGTCCAAGCTTGAATACAAACATAAACAACGTGTGATAGACTCCCTCCCAAATCCCAACTACCAGTGGATCACAAGCCAACCATGCACAGACAGAAAATCAAATCCTTGCTGGCTGTGATGGACTCCTTCCCAACCACCAGTAGATCACCACACATTTGTTATCATTTTGATATCTTCTTCTACCTAAATCAATCATGTTTTAAACTTTTTCCCTTCATCATCAGTCACACTAACTTAAAACATGTTGGGCATCTTTTTGACATTGAATTAAATGAATTAAATGTCAGGACTTGGAAAAACTATTCTTTCACATGCTACGTGCTACGAGTATTGTACATGACTGAACCTGTCGAATACAAAAAGATTCAATATCTTGTATTCGTTTTAAATAAAAAATTCATGTCACCTTCAACGGTGGTAGGTAATGCTGCTATGTATCCTTGTTAAATAATGATGGTGGTGGTGGTTATTAACATTTATCAAGATCAATTTTGATTTATCAAACTTTAAGAAAAAAAGAAAGGTAAGGAATTGTTTGGTTTACTTTAACATTTTGTTTTTGTATTTGAAAAGTTTGGTGAGAATAAAGAAAGTGCTTTTCATTTTTGATCCTCTCTCTTTTAAACAAAAACATGTAATACATGTATTAGAAATAGGTTGCAATTGAGTTGAATAACATAGTAATAAAAAAAAGAATATTATCTCTTAACAAAAACCAACATAACCATTAGGCAATAAGTGTCGAGTACAAAAATATCCAAATCATCCTTTCTAGTGAATCTTGACCAATATTAGTGAGACATGACTGACCATGATTTCCCAAGTCCATGTCTTTAATCATTCAATGAATTGTTTCCTCTTCCTTCAAGTCATTAGCAAAACAATTCACTAACATTCTATAGTTTGAGGCAGTCGAGTGGGAACATTTGTTGAGATTACAAATTATATTCCTTATCATTGAGGATTCATCTTCCAAAACTTGGATTTGTCTTTTTTGTTTCACAAGAGTTTCCGCGACCACTACATTTTTGGATATGCATTTATGTTCATTCTCATGTACCTTAATTGTCACTGAGAATATAAACATCCTAATATAGTTTATAAAAGCCTCATGCTTGTGCAATACTCTATGCATTTCTTGAATTTTGTTGTAATCCATCTCCAATATCTTCCATAGATGCCCAAACAAAGATTAGACAATGAATGACCAATGAAGCAATTCCAATAGGGTGAGTTGGGCCTTTCCAATAAGTATGCACAACAAGCACCCACTTGGTCAAAATGTAATAACCTATTTTCCCCCATGATTGTAATTATGCCAAGACTTCATATAATGTGATTATGAAGCATGTAATTGTGTTCCTGATTAAGGGAAAACATTCGACAACTGACTGAGAGGGAAATTCCTTGAGTATTGGCCATGATATCACAAGTGGGAATTGGTGAGGTGGATTGGTGAGATGGAGTGGAGAAGCTTCAATGAAGAAAATATGAAGCTTGCTCAACATTCCAACCTACATTGCAAACTTGAATGCATCACCTGCCAACATACTTAGACCTGCATAAAGCCATGCGAGTAGTTATGGGTAGCAAGATTGGTGGTTGAAGCAGTTATAATTGTTGACAAATTTGGTGTTTGGGGGAAGCAAAGGGTAAATCAAAATCTGACAAAAGGACACCCCCCTGGATTTCCCCTTTGAATTTGGATCCACGAATGGAGGCCCCGTATGATAGTAGTCATGAGAATCCTGAGGAGTATGTGGAAGAAGAGACAAAGGGTGGAAACACACACACAAACCATGCATAAGAGAGGTGTGCAGACATGAGACAGGGAGGAAAGAATTGAGCATATGCAGAGAGAACACCATAGAAGTGAATAAAGTGCACTAAAGAAGATTTTCCATCAGTCTAAGAAGCTGAAGATGGGTTCTCATAAGGAACCACAATGGACTAAGTGAGTTGCAGACTCATAGATAGATGAAGCAATGAGGATGAGAATTAGGTGCATCGCTCTGAGTGAAAAAATTGTTGGGAAGATATTTTGAAGAAAATTTAAAGCTTTCCCAAGAAATGCATGGCCACCCTGGAACAAAGAAGACTCGGATCCAGACTAGAGCAATAGAAGACCGCGACTTGGTGCTTACTAGAAAGAACTAACATTGGTAAGGGGAGGTTGTTGAGGGACTATATAACAGAGAAGGGACTCCCTTGTGCAAAGGAAATCCAGTTGGGAAGGTTCCTAATAAACTTGTGGAGTTCTTGAGCACAATGGGAAGAGGGAAACTTTTGTTGTTACCAGTGGAGTGAAGGAGAGTAACTTTCCTGGGGCATTTTCCTAATTGGGAAGTCAATTGAAGAAATCCCCTTGTGGTATCATGGCTTGACATGAGGGTGGCATTTTGTAGGAAGCAATACTGCAACATAGCCTAAGGTTGGGAGGAAACGATTCCTCTCTCAGTCAGTTGGTTGGTTTGATATTTCACTGAACATATATGTGTTTAACTTAACATGTTTGATGTATGTTTAGTGATGTAAATATGTTGTTTTCATTTTAAATGATAAACATGAATGTATATAAGGAATGGTTGAATTACTGAGTAAAATGGACTATGCATGCTTGTTTTCACTGTTAACTTGATAGACATATGTAACCAAGTAGAAAGTGTAAAGGTAGGGTGTATCCCTATGAAATATCCAAGCCTTTAAATGGAAAGCTTGCAGGATACAAACCTTCACTGGATGAGGGATGATGATAATGGGTGTAATCTTATGGAACTGCAAGTCTTTGAGTGCAAATATTATAAGATACGAAGAAAATATTCACCCATAATTGATGGGAGTGCCCTAGTACCTGGGATGGTTCTTTTGTTGTTAGGGATCCTTAAGGCCAACGAACCTCCCTGCCTTGAAATGGAAAGTTTGCAGGATATGCAAATATCCGTCCAATTTATGAGTTGATAATGCCTTAGCTAGTTTCATAGTGAAGGTGAGATCCAAGAAGGTCCAGTAGAACCTTAGTGATGGCCTAGAAGAAACCCTAAAATGGTTAAGTTCAAATTCAGACTGTTATCCTGAGAAAACCCTATGTTTTAATTAAGGATGATTCATAGCCGTTGATTCAATGTAGCGAGCAGATCTGGACCGTTGGTGGGATGGTGCTACCATCAGAGTGAGTGAGTGTGGAGTTGTTATGGGAATCTGATGAGGGAGACTCTGAGTCAATGAGGACTGTTGATCTATCAGAGAGTGGTATCGGTGATTTCTGGATCATTGAAACCATTCATGAGCTTATCGAAGGACTGGAAGGAGGGATTGAGAGAGGAGTCTGATGACTTGTGAGTTTGAGGACCATTGATATATCGAGAGATGTCCCGTAATATCTCATTCGTTGGATCTAGTATGGTTTGATCCGAGGAGGATGGACTTAGAATCCTAATTGTAGTGAAGTTGTAACCTCTAAGTAAACCCTGAACGTTAGATGAAGTGAACGAAGATCGTTAAATCCATCGTAGTGAGCATCATCAGAGTGGTTTATGACACTGGAATGGATGCACTTAAATGGCGAGGGACTCTGAGAGTGAAAAAGGGTTTTTTATTGAAGAGTGGACATGATGTGATCTTAGCTGTAGGATCGTCATGGGTCCCACTTGACTGCCTCATGAACAGTAGAATAGATGAGTGATAACATTCGTGCATGTGGAAGGACTTATGGGATTAGAGTGATCGAGTGTGGTAGTTTCTAGGGGAATCGATGAAGGAGACTCTAAGTCAATGAGGATCGTTGAGCTATCAAAGAGTGGTATCAGTGAGTTCTAGGACATTGAAACCAGTCATGAGCCTGTTGGAAGGAGGGTTGTTGGAGGACTAGAAGGAGGGATTGAGAAAGGAGTCTAGTGACTTAGGAGTGTGAGCACCATTGATCTATCGAGAGGTGTCCCATAATATCTTAGTCATTGGAGCTAGTATGGTTTGATCTGAGGAGGATGACCTTAGAAACCTAACTGTCATGTGGTTGTAACCTCTGAGTAAACCTTGATTGTCAGATGAATTGAACGAGGATCGTTAGATCCCTTGTAGTGAGTGTTGTTGGAGTGAGGCGGTCGGAGTGGTTTATGAAACTGGAACAAATGAACTCTGATGGTGAGGGACTCCGGGAGTAAACAAGAGTCGTCAATCTAAGAGTGGATGTGATGTGATCTTAGTCGTAGGATCACTGTGGGTCCCACTTGACCACCTCACGAATAGTATAAGAGATGAGTGATAAACATCATGCACGTGGAAGGATCGAGGGGATCATAATGGAACCATCAGGATGGGATTTTAGGTCTGTAGCCCACTTTTTTGATGGGAAAGAGTCTGTGTCGATCCATATCGTTGATCTGGTGGCAAGGGGGAGTGTTAACCATTCGATTGAGGGTATATATGTCTCTAGTCTTTTCAACGATCTCCATAGAAGGATTTTGTTGGTAGTTTGCAGGTTGGAAAAGTAATAATTTACACAATAAATATTGTGATAAGAGAAGTCTTCACTTAAATAGCGATGAATCAAATCTAGGGAGAGTAAACCCAAATAATTACCTCGAGGAAAGAGAAGAAAAATGAACATCCCACTAGCCTAAGCAGGATTAGGGGGTTGGGTACGTTACACAAAATGCCAACCCAAGAGGGAAAATACACTACAAGCCCAAGACAATACAACACACATATAAGAACAAAATGATCGTAGGAAACCCGTGCAAGTTACCCTTCTTGAAGTCATTCAAAGCCCAAAAAATGGAATTTGAAACCTCCCTCAATAAGAGTCTAACAATATTCAAATGGAGGAACTCGAGACCCTTTTTCCAATGATGAAAAATAGGGGATCCACATCAGCACAAACACACCAAACAAGGGCAAGAGTGAAGCTCCAAATAAACCCCATTGCAGAATGCCAAATCAAGATAGTAACCATTGGATATTGAGCTAAAACCAGTGAGAAAACACCAAGAATTGCCGACAGGGCTTGAAATGGAGTTCTTACTTGAAATTCCAACTATACAAGAGCCAACCACCACCAATTCTCCTCATTGGATGAATCACCCACCCTTTGAGCCATAATCTCACCTTTCTCTTGCATATGCTCTCAACAAGCTTAAAATCATTGACTGAACATAAAACCTGGCATGTGTGGGGATGTTGTAAAGGTGTTGTGCATTGCATCCTGCCTCCATATAGTTATACTATGATGGCTTGAATGTGTTGACATATGTTGATGAATGAGCTTGATACATGGCAGATGCATAACTAACATTGGACATGAACCTAGGGGATAGCTTGGAAAGAAATACCCCCATCTTCCCTTAGGTTTCCCCCATTCAACCTTGAGGCTTTTTTGGTGAGGGTGTCTTCTTGAAAAATTAGAGCCCTCGAGACCTGAAAAAAGGGTGATATCCTTATACTGAAGAGTCTCCTTTTTTAATTCTCACGATGAGGCAAGATACCTTATTGTTAGATGGGTTTTTCTTGTTGTTCATGAGATTGATAATTATATTTGAATTGAAAATAACAACAATGTCCTCACTCTAGATGTGTTTATAGAGAGAAGTCCCTGGAGAAAAGCACATGGCTCATCCTAGTTGTCTGTGGTTGTCCCTAAATCTTATTCATAAGACAATTCTTATTTTCCCTCGAGATCAATGATGATCTCCCCTTTAATTGTCACCCCTTATTTTCATCTTCAACCCTCTTACTGTCATAAAGATGATATATCCTTTTGACCCACAAGGTTTTAGGAATTTTCCAACACCCTATTTCACTATGGATCTCATGAGAGTTCATTCTTATTTTATCAATGTTGATTTCCTTCTTTATACTATTTAAAATAGAGATATACTTTTGATCATCTACATTAGGGAATTCACCTCCTTATAGTATCTTAATATTCTCTTATCTTCTAATTCTTTATTGCACCACAAATTCTCCTAAAATTTAGATGTAATAATATTTTTAATATTATCAATACTTGCAAAGTGACCTCTTCTTCGATTCCCTAATGATTTATCCAAGACTTGACATCTTTATGTCAACCATGCTTGAGTTGTAGGTGGTTTTGAATAGATTTTGAGGCAATCTTAAGAAGCCTCTTGCCTTCTGTGTTGTTTATATTGTTCTTGTGTATTAGATACCTAGTCATACCCATGTTATCAATAGGGGAAATACATGTTTTGAGGATGATAGGATAGGGTGTAATGCCTTTAATTTTAAGATTATAAGTTATAAAACCTTTCTAGATTTGCTCGACCCTTCTCCATGATTCTCTAGAGATGTTATAGCCTCAAACCTTGAAATATTATAATATAATAGGACTAACGAGAGTCTCAAAGAGGAGTTTCATTTTATCCCATAGCAAAAAGTTTGTTGAATTAAAAATTCTTTCAAGGCCAAAATAAGCTTTCCACCCTCCATTCATCCTTTTTTTAATGCTATAGTTCCAATTAAGCTTCTTATGTAGATCACCTCCAAGATATTTGTATAAAGTCACTTTATCCAAGCTATTGTTTTTTGTTTTTGTTTTCTAGTTTGTCCATGACCTGTGGGACTAGCCTGTGGCTGAGAAACTGCAACTCGGGGGAATCTTAGCTATCAAAATAACCCGAGGATAGCACCTGGCCTAAGCCACACCAACCCTTAACATGGATGGATTTTTTGTCCCCAAAGGTTTCGAACCGATGACTTTAACATCAAGGACTGCCTTAACAACACACTCCATCGTCGACTATCCTACACCTCAGGGACTAAAACCACAAATGCACCAGCTAGGAAGCAAACCTCCTCCAAGCTATTGTTTCCATACAAAACATATCATAATTGGTATTTTTAGATTTGATTATCATAACCTTTGTCTTGTCAATGCTAATAGTTATACCCTACTAGAGTAGAAATCCTTAAGAATTCTTATTTGTTTTTCAAGACCATAAGGATATCTCACCATAATAACAATACATTAGCATAAAGAAGAAGGATAATGAGTATTCTAGCTAAAGTCATGTTGACACACCCTACTTCTTCCAAACAACCCTTTAACTTGTCAATATATATGCCAAAAAGGGTAGGGAACATGGGATAACCTTGCTTAACTCAAATATTACATATAATATCTTTTGACCAATCCTCAATGTTTCTAAACTTGAAAATAATGTTATTATACGACCTTATATTCACAACTCTCAACTTGGAAGGACTTTTAGCTCTTCTAAGTATATTCCAAAGGTTAGTTTTAGGCATGTGTCAAACACTTTTCTAAAATCAACAAATCAACACATGATATTAGTTTTATTATTATGACACTCCTCTACAATGATCCTAAGTGTAACAAGGTGGCCCATAGTTGAAAGATATCTCCTAAATCCGGTTGGGACTTTAACCCTTTTTCTTTGGCTTTCTAGCCATATGTTAATCTTCTTTTGTAAAATAATTTCATATAGCTTAGCTAAAACAAGACTAACCATAATGATCTTACAATTAAAACTGTTGTTTTTATCAAAATTAAATATCGTATATTATTATATCATTGAAAATTTATTGACTAAACCATTCTAAAAAATGAAATACTTAGTCCTCTCAAATCTCCCATTTAATATATTATATATAACAAATTAAAATAAAATATATCATATCATGGTATTATATCGATTTAAAATATATATATCTCATATCATGACATCATTTTGGATGAAAATAAATATCTTAAATCATAGTCTTGTGTAATACTCTATTATTTGTATTTAATATATTAAATACATTGAAGACAAAATTAAATTAAATTTTATATTATTATGAATTCATATTGTTGAAAAATTGTTAGTGTTCATTGTTTTTATATATAAAAAATAGGAGAAATCTATTTGCATTTTATTTCACTTAATGATTAATGTGTTTAAAGAAATGGTGCGAGAAGTCATTTAAATTCTTGGAAAACTGGTCCATGTTTATTCCAGGTTGTTGACACTTTTGGGTAGGCTACCATTCCTACCAAATGGCTAGTGCCTCATGATATTTTCAGGACCTTATCAGGCCCAACTATAGTTATTCAACTAAAACCATTTTGTGGACTTACTCTAAGTATAAAGGTGGTTTCAACATGATCTCCCTCTTGAAACCATCCGTTCCTCCCTAATTAGGTCATCATTCAGACTACCCAGATTCCAATCCCTTGCAACTTCTAATTTAGCTAAACTTACTGCCATACATGACAATAAGAAGAAAAACCCTTGTTGTAGTGTAAGAACATGCCAATATATGAGTTTATTGTTTGAATATGGTAAGACACGTTTTTCTGTTTTTATATATATTTTAAATTTTAAATAGTATAATAAGTTATTTATTGATACTTTTGTAATTTTTCATCATTTATAATCATATTTTGATGAAACACACACATTATCCATTACTTTATGAGATAGTGATATAAGTTAGTTTTTATCACTACCTTTATATAGTCATTTGAATTTTGCAATTATATGCACTTGTTTTTTTATATCTTTCTATGTTGAGTCTTTTTTTTTTTTGGTTATATAGTTGTTTTACATTCTTT